>BMAW01098071.1:0-10110 GCA_019974015.1 Nephila pilipes | reverse complement strand
TTGGTATGCTTCGTTCAGTTACGTGTTATACATGAACTCGCAATACGATAGCGAAATCACATTCGTGCTCAAAATTTGCAAGATTATTTTATACGCAAATCTCTTCTGAAATGCCATTTGCGCCTCAAAAATGAAGACCCTACTACTGTGAAAGGAATGTAAACAAGATGTTTTCTCATCGACTAACTCACTCCGACAGAAATGCCTTTTGTTTGGTGAAATTTGTAGTAAGGCTTTCTCTAAATCTAATGAAATTTAAGAAACAGTTTGCATATTCACAATAAGATATGCCATTCCTCTAATGATATTTGCCAGAAAGGTTCTCCCAAATAGCAGTTTAAACTCGATTTGCGCATTCTGCACCAACGAAATGCCTTATGTTTGTGATTTTTACAATGAGACGTATGATATTACCAATGATAATATGTATGATAATGATATCAACGTATAATAATGACGTATTCATACCAGAAAACTCTTGTTTGTGATATTGCCAAAGAAAGGTTCTCCCAAATGGTAGGTTTAAAAAAACTAATTTGCGCATTCGTAACATTGAAAAACCATATGTTTGTGAAATTTGCAGTAAGGCATTCTCTGGAAATGGTGAATTAAGAATTCATTTGCGTATTCATACTAAAAAAAGGTCGTACATTTGTGAAATTTACATTAAGGCGTTCTCGAAAAATGGCGATTTAAGAAAACATTTACGTATTTATACTAAAGAAAAGCAGTATGTTTGTGAGATATGTAATAAATCTTTTACAAGCAAACACTCAACACTACAAACATTTCAACTTGATGTACTGCCTACTTGAGCACGCGTTGTGAGTCCCTCCCACCTTTCCTGAAGCAATTGGGGAGGGGGGGGGAAGGACAAGTCGGACCTTCTTTATGTACGCACACTCTGCACAATAGGACTGCTCCTGGTTGTTACATGACTCTTAGCAGTAGCGTACCAAGAAAATAATTTTGGCGGTGCATATATTCATTGCATTACAGAAGTAATTTTTCGGTTTGGAATTACCACTTAGTAAATAGCAAATAATACGCTATATCAGTCTTATTCCTCCTTCTGTAACCATATCAATTTTGTTTTTTTCTTAAAGCGTTTAGTTTTTTAAACCAACAACCCAATGCATTTTTTTTATTCATCTTATCAAATCAACTGATTTAATATAGAAGTAAACTAAGCTAAAAAAAAATGGAGTTATAATTCTTGTATTCCTTTTACAGTTTTTGAAAGATAAGCGTTAACTTGCCAATCTAATAAAATATAAGGCTTTCTTTGATTGGTGGGAGGAGATGTACATCAAGTGTTTCACCTTGCAACGAATCAGCATCTACTGAGCATCAAGCGAGGGTTGGATTTCGCGCGGCCCCACAACTGATTCCAGACCACTCGTTTCCTGTTGTGAATTTCGTTTTGTCCTGTGTTTCCAACTTCCAAAGGTAAGAAATTTTGGCATAAATACAGCTCAAAATTATTTTAAAACTTTTTAATCCAATCTATTACTTTAAATGTTTCAGTTCTTAAAGTTTTAAGGATACATTGTTTTCATAAGTGTGACGTGAAATTCTATGACATATTTAACATCCTCTGGATGGAAAATCGGTGATAATCTGGATTATCAAAATAATTATCCTCATTGATATTTTAAAGAGTTCAATGAATTTGATTAAAATGTAGCTGATGTGATATGAAATTATTCTTCCGGTCGTTTGATAAATTGCCATTTTAGAATTTCGAGAAAATAAACCGACGACTTCGAACATACGTACTTTTAGTTTTAGAAAAATAATCTGAAAAAAATTCTTTAGAATTTGCATTGTGTTTGATAATTTTTGGTTGTTTCACCATAATTTTATTGGTAGATCATTTTGTAAAGTTAGAAATAAATTTGGTGTATATTGGTTGTTTATTTGTAATCGGTCATGATTTCGGTAGTGCAACGTCGCACAAGCAAAATTTCGATACTAGCCAATTTTTTAACATGGCATCATTTTATATACATATACTTTATCCGGAATGCTTTTGTTTTATATTCACATCTAAATATTAAGTAAGCTTTTGATGCTTTAAAAACTTTTTTTTTTCCAACTTAATTTTAAAAAAAAATACTCAAATAGTTATCGATGTAGATTTCAGCCTTTTTTAAAAAACTTTTAATTATATTTTTCAAATTTTCCTATTTAATGGAAATGTTTTTCATATCCTATTAGTTTTTTAAAACTATTTTAAGCAAATGATTTAAAGAATGAATTTCATTACACATGTAGCATACATTTAAGTATTTTATGAAATGTGTTCTATTTGAGAATGAGATTGGAGGCAACTCATTTCCTATTTAGAGAATCGTTTTAAAGAGTCTGAACTTAGTCTTAGTGCACTTAATAGATTTTTACATTAATTAGATAAAAAAAAAGAATGCTTCTGGAAGTTTTACATGTTATAAATTACTTAGTTAGTGAATGTGATGTATAAGCGAAAAATTTTAACGATTAAGATAAAAATATGGTCATGGAAAAGACTATGATTAAGAATTAATTTTAATATTTAAATAATCTTAAAAATGTATAGTAGTTAAGGGGACTTAGTACCTTACGAAACCAAAAGTAGAACATTTTGACAAACTTTTTTCAATTCTTCATAAAACAACGATTTTTGCTCATTTCAGTATGACACTTTGCCAGTTTGTGTAATAAAGTGCATAGTTTAAAATATTGGGTCAAGGTTTGCTATTAAATTAATATATTTTCTTATACAACATGAAACATGCGTACAAAAATTTGAAAAATAAATTAGCTTACCTTACGTTACCCACAAGATAAGTTTTGAAAGATGTACAGTAGAACTATAATTCTTATACCAAATTAAAGCTAAATAATGACCTTATTCTGTAAACCTCAAATTTTAAATTTACCTTACATTAAAAAAAATTGAAAAATTAAAAATTTATCAAGTTTATATTTAGTAACTTTTTTTTCATGTATCATGTTATAAAATAAAATCTAATCATCCTATTAATAAAATTGAGGTTCACAGAATAAAGATTTACAAGTACAACACTCACGTAAAATTTTAAAGCTCTGCATGCAAAACATTTTTTTTATTCCTGTGGGAAAGTGTGAAAATAGCAAACTGAGAAAAAGAGGTTTGTTTACATTGCATTACACAGAACAAGCCACTTTAGACATTTACATTTTTTGTTGCACAGGGCGTAATAATTGTCGGATTTTGACGCGGTTTGTTTTAAAATGCTCCTAACATTCAGTACTATTTTTTAAAATCAAATTTGAAAAATCGAATTTTTGAAGGTGCAAAGGTACTAAGTCCCCTTAATTCATTTTAATTAAAATGTAAAGCAATCTTAATTGCTCGGTACATTTATAAATTTTACGTAGGTTATATAATTAATGTACTGGAATTCTCCATTTCCCCCTTCTCCCCACATTTATACCCTTTTGTTTCAGATTTAAAATCTGGTGTAAAGTATTTCATTACCAAAATTCTAGTCTTACTTTTAGTTCATTTCTCAATCTTTATTTTTTTTTTCCCGGACGACGACTTAAATATCCTATCAGTAATATTATAGATTTAATGTTACATATTACACATTATTCATGTTTCTGTAATATACATACAAATGGTCCCGAGCTGCTGTTCTGAAAGTTAATAATTATTAAAACTGATGTTAAATATGTATAGGTTCTGCCCTTATTTTTGGATTTTAATACATTTCCTCTTTTTTTTTTTTTTTTAACTTTTTTCCAAATTAGAAATTTCTTTAAAGTGAATAATTTTTCTCTTGATATCTATTTCATTTGTAAATGCTTCAAATTATATTGATTCAATCAGTTTTTCAAACTTCAACGTAAGAAAAATCGAGAAATAGAAGTTAGTCTCATTTTTTTAAAAAAACATAAGAAGTGTCTTTTTTTTTTAATTTTAATTTTTCAATTTTCCAGGACTGCATTCAGCCTAACTTTAAATAATTGAAATGATGTATTGTAATAATTTAAAATATTAATCTTGTTCCAAGATTAGCATCGAATTTCAGTTTTAAAGAAAACAGTTAATTTGTTCATTGTTAAAATTCGCTGGATTCATTCTGACAAATCACTCTTATTTTGGTGCATTTAAGCCACTGCTCAAAAGTATCAATTATAACATAAGTATCAATTATAAAAGTATGAAATATAACATTTCAATATCTATTGAAAAAAAAGGTAACATTACTTGCAATTATAAAGAAGTATAATAATATTTTAAAGAAACAATTAAAATATTTGTTTTCACGGACGATTTTATTGTTTGTAAAATTCTTGAGAAAAATTAGCAGATTATCTGGCAAAATGACATTGTTTAATGGTTCTTTATAACATAAAATTAATCGGCATGGTAGCTTTTTTCAAATCCAAGAAATTGTTTCAAGCGCACGATCATTTTATTATTTTTTTTAAGAATATGTGGAAGATAACAATCGGCTATTTGGAGATTTTATTTTAGATCATATATGCATTATATGAAAATATTAATTAATGTTTTAACTAAATTAGTGACAGCTCTTTACCATATAAAGAATTATATTTTGTTGCAATTTATCAGAAAAGAAGCTACAATTATTCATAGTGTAATGAAAGAATAAATTGTTTAAAAGAAAGATTTTCTCATCGTTATGAGTACTTAACATTAGATGGCGCCACGACTAAGAAGATTGTATATCTTGTGCGAGTGTCATTCTCTTTTAGAAACATTAGGCAGCGACGTTACTGAATGAAATTGAAATCATAAAATGCTTCACCATCACCTCATCAAAGCCATTTGTAAATTAGTAAGGACTGTTCATTATGATTTTATGATAGTTATTCAATACCACGGTAATTTCAACATTAAAATTAACTGAATTGTGTAAATAAAACATGTGACCAAATATCATGACGATACGATAAAATATCCTTTTTTCTCGGTTCGTTTCATTAACGAATAATTCGAGATAAGAAACCAACGTTTTTTAAGACAACATTTTTAAATGGTGGCAAAGTTTATTGAAAAAAATGTATTGAAAAGTTAGTTAAAACTTTGTAAAAAACCTCGTATCTTCCTCGTCTTTAAGATCACTCTCTCTGCGTAGTTCAATATATCTTCCATAGATGGCGCCTAGTTACTACACAAATTACGTTATTAAAATAATTATTGAAATATTAGTTAAAACATGTAGCAAATGTCTAAATGTTACATTGTTAGGCGAGTAAGAACGCTTTCCAAAGTTCCAGAGCTCTAGTTCAATGGGAAGTTGGTTAAATTAACGATCGAAAATTTGATGACACACACACTCTCTCACTCACACACACACACCAAGTGAAATGCAGAAAAACGTTGTAAAATGTGATTTATTGTCCTATTTTCGTAGAATTATTTTTCAAGCATTTCGGTCTAAATATCACATTTCCTTTTAAAAACTGTTTCAAAGCTGCACCATATCTGACATTAACATCATTTTTTCCCCTGTTGTATGTATAATTTCGTTTTCATCAATATTATTCATGTGTCCCGGAATGATGTATCATCCGTAGGAGTTGAATTGTGTACTGCTTTTTTTTTTTTTTTAATTCTGTCGTAGGCAAAGAAATTGTATATTTTTTGCTAAAAATACAGTTTGCTGAAGGCTATTGTATACCAAGAATTTTTTCCCCTTGAAAAATGGGTTTTTTAGTGTGTTCTGGAAAATAATATTGACAATATTCTTTTTTATAAATGTTTTAAATTTAATATCATAGTAATAAGAAACAACTGCTCTCCCAAACAGCATAATATAAAATTTTGAATGAGTTATTTTCTTAAATGAATTGTTTTAAATGTATGCACTTTTAAGCTATATATATATATATACTGAAAATTTATGAAAGAATAATTTAAAATATTTAAAAAGACAAAAATCCAGAAATAAATGTAAAAATGAAAGAAAAACTGAATGAAAATATGGAACCCAGCAAGTCAAAAAGCAATTTCGGGCTGAAGACCGAATAAGCGGGGTTAAACTAGTTTAATAATACCAACCTTCCCCCTTTGCGACTTGGTAGGTTGAATTGGGAAATCCAAATCACAAAAGAGTTCAATGATTAAAAGATGCAAAAAAGTTCAGGCATAAAATCTACAAAAATAAAATCTATATATATATATATATATATATATATATAAATAATCACAAATATTTTAATGATCGATATGAAGTTTGTAAGTTGATTAAGCATTTTTTTTCCCTATAATTCTGGATGTTTTTGTGTTTATATTTCAAATGAAGAAATAAATTTTTGGGTATATATCTATTAATTTTAACCTTTATTTTTCCGTTGTGAATAAACGCAGCCTCTCCGCACCCTTATTTCAAAAAATTTCACTTCCCGCTTTATAAATGTAATTACTTTTTTTTCAGTTTTTACTTTTTGTTTTCATAACCAAGGGTGAAATTTTTAAATTTTTGTTCGTGAATGAAATATAAAATTATAAATTCGATTCTTTTGAAAAATAAAAAATATTTTAGTTAATTTTAACTTGTATTTTAAATGTTTATTGATATCATAAGTTAATAGTAATAAATGTAAACTCTCTGTGTAATGCGTTTCAGCTACAAGTGAATGAATTATTTAAAAATTCATCCTAATTGAATAAGGATATTTTTGTCATATACGTAATGTTTTTTCTTCTGTTATTAGATGAAAAATTGTGTGTAAATTTGATTTGTTAATACATATAAAAATTATTTGTGGCAATTATAATTATTGTAATTGTGGTAGAAATGCAATTTATTTTATTTTATTTCCAAAAATATGGCCACTTAAGTTGGCTTCTCTATTCTCTTTTGTATGTAAATAACACTTGTACACGCGTCAAATTATTTGCTCTGTTTGTTTTTTAAATCTGTTTATGATTCAATTTCGATTCTTTATTTAATCATAGTTAGTTTGTAATCCTTTTTTTTCTTCATTAAATCTTGTTTTCCCGTATTTTTTTATTTTGCCTACCACTTTAGTTGTTTACTATTTTAACGTTTTTTTTTCTTTACTTTTTCATGTACACATTTTTTGATATTGTATTGATTTTAGAATATATCTGTTAGCCACACAAGGGGCTATTGTTTTAGGTGGGGCGTTTTGATGTACCAGATAACTTTTCAATTTTTCTATTTGCTTCACTTTTAACTACATGTAGCTTAAAGTACAGGGTGGGCAAAAAGTCCATAAAAACTTTAAAAATTTATAAAACCCGGAAAATTAAACAAAATAAAAACCGGTTTGTAGGTTTTGTATTGATAAGTCACGGGATTTTTTTCTAGGCAAGACAAAAAAATCAAAAACAGCCGACAGATGGCGCTGGTAAAAACGACTCAGTTGGAAATACACAAATGAGACAGGCGATTATGAATATCAATGAATAAAAAGCCATCTTCAATAGAATAAATGCAATTTTGGGCTGGAAAAAGCCAAAGCCAAGCTAAAAAATCTGCTCAGAAATGGAGATTAAGAGCCTATGGCTCAGGCGCTACAGCATAAATCTGTCAACCTATTCCTCTCCAGTCCACTTAACAGCAAGATTCGGGCTGAAAGGCGGCTACGTCGCCTAAGTTTACATTTATTACGAATTTCATTTAATACGAAGCACACTCCTTTGTTTGATAAGTAAGATTTTTGACGCAATCATGACTCGATTACTACCAAAATTGGCCACGGTAGCAGAGTGATTACAATCGCAATCTCCTGACTAGTCAGCCTTGTTTTCGTCAAATCGTGGGTTCCTTAGTCTATATTTCTCTAAAGATTCGCTGAAAAGTGAGGCAACTGCACTTTAAATCTGAAGTTACTCGAAGTTTTTGCATTGGCGAGGTGTGAAAGTTTGGTGAGTGGAATTGTTCGAAATAATGAGATCTATCGCCAATAGCCCAAGTGTTGATTCTTCGTTCAGTGTTAAGATACAATCAATCCACTAAAATTAGATCATTAATGAGCGCCATTGGGTTACTGTTTATTCTCAAAATCTCTTATTACTCGTAAATATCAAAGAGAAATAATGAGAAAGACATACCCACAGGGGTAAAATTGGTAAAGGAAGAAGAAAATAAGAAGCGACAAACTGTCTGAAAGTTTAGTTTAGTTTTTATTAACGTCGCACTAGAAGCAACACGAGGGCTATTGGCGACGGACCTAGAAATTTTTAACCACGGTCAAGTGACGAGGACGACACCTAAGCTGGCACCCCCCTCTCCTGACATCCACACCACGCCAACGGGAGGACTTTGGGCCCCGAACAGATTTAACGTGCATCAGCCCCGGCTACACGGCGGGTTTTTGGCGGCCAATGATCGAACCCACGACTGAACGAAAACCGCCAGCTGCGAGTCCACGACCTTGACCACCCGGCTACCGCGGCCCCAAACTGTCTGAAAGAGATATGCGGAAATGCAATTCTGTTTTCATTAACTGTGAATGCACTGAGAAATAAAAATTTAAATTATTAGGGTGGAATTAGAGGCTACGATCTTTTCGTAGTAAATTATCCAAATCTAAATTTATAATATAGATTTGAGAACATTGTGCTTGGTTTTTCGTGTTTTTTATAGTTGTAAAAACATTACTTTTGTCCTCAGAACGAAGACCGTGTACTTTATTGTATGGGCGAAGAACTTGTTTATAAAGTAGGACTGTTATTTAATGATAGTGAAAAAAATCTGCCAATTAGCAATAAACTAAGAGATGAATTTTACTCCTAAATCTTTCTCGTATATATTTAATGTGTTTCAAATAGATTAGTTTATCACCTAAATGAAAATCGAGGTAATGAACCACACCGATATAGATTCGATGAAGATATTCTCAATTTATCTCTAAATCGAATAAACATTTATGAAAAAAAATTGGGGGGGGCGGGCAATACGTCTGGATATCCTAGAGATTTCTTCAAATTAATCACAGTTCTAGAATCTGTGAGCCATTCTTTGGGAGTATCTAGAAATTGCCTAATTCAGTAGTTCCCAAAGCGTGCACCACAGCACCGCACGGTGCCTCGACGTCTTCACAGGAGTGCCAAGAAATCCACATATTTTTTATCTCTAACTAAGAATAATTCGATATAAAAACCAACGTTTTTAAAAACAACGTTTTTATATGGTGGCAAAGTTTATTAAAGAAAATTATTGAAATATTAGTTAAAACTGTTGGTTATTTTTAACTTTAAAATTTACTAAAAAAGAGATATTTGTGAGCGTATTAAAAAATTCATAATACTCAAAAATCAAAACATTTGAAAATTTTAAAGTCATTCTATTAAAAATGGATCCAGACCTGTAGAAAATTAGATAAGACATAAAAAGCCAACATGAGTCCTTTCTTTCAGAATGATTACTGTCTAAAAGTCAAAGAACCCCTTACTATCTCGGAGATAGTAAAGGGAGATAGGCATCTCCCCAGAGGCCAGAGCTCATTTAGAGGCCCAGCGTGGTGGAGTGCCTCGGTGTTCCCAGAGGGGAAAGAATTTTCCTAATCCTAAAAGCGCCGAGGAAAGAATATTTGACTTATTAAAATTGAAATATTATCAAACCTGTCGCAAACGTCTAAATATTGCATTACAATATGAAAATGAACGATCTCAAAAATTTCAAAGCTCTAGTCGGGAAGTTGGTTGGGAATTATCGATCGAAAATTTGATGACACACCAAGTGAGGCCACCTGAAACGTTGTAATTAGTCCTGCTTACGATAAGGCCGGTGGAACCAAAGTTTACAAAGGCTTCCATTTTAAAAACTTACTTAAAAGGTTTTCACTTAAAGGCTGCCCATTTGTCAGGCTGTTCACAGAGAAGTGTTGGGAAGTCATATTTATTTGTAGGCCAGCGTTTCTGAACTAACCTTGAGACGGATTACCTTCGAGAAGAAAACACTGAGGACAGTTTTACGAGACATTGCTTTACCCCTTTCTGTCAATGATTATGGTTCACTAAGGTTGTTTGACAAAAGGACAGATAGAGTTATCCCTAAGCAATGGGAGTTTTGTGTCCCCTTTCGAGAAAGTTCTTTGAAAGCCACGGTAGCAATACGTAACTGAACGAAGGCACAACAC
>BMAW01098066.1:0-26349 GCA_019974015.1 Nephila pilipes | reverse complement strand
ATTGAGTAAAGGAGTTAGTGACACTACATCATTGAGTAAAGGAATTATTGTTACTATATAATTGAGTAAAAGAATTATTGATACTATATAATTGAGTAAAGGAATTATTGATACTATATAATTGAGTAAATGAGTTATTAACACTATATTGACAAGCGCAATATATTGATGCGAGCATCTTTTGAGGAGTCTCTAAGAGTGTATAATCCACTCGGGTATCGTTATTTTAAGTTTACTGGACTCAAATCTAGTTAAACCTAACGTACTGTTGGATTTATTAAAATAAGTGAAGTCTCCATTATCACACTACATCACTAGGGAAGAGGAATTAGTGACACTATATCATTGAGTAAAGGAATTAGTGACACTATATTGACAAGAAAGTAGAAAT
This sequence comes from Nephila pilipes, assembly GCA_019974015.1. Taxonomy (NCBI): domain Eukaryota; kingdom Metazoa; phylum Arthropoda; class Arachnida; order Araneae; family Nephilidae; genus Nephila; species Nephila pilipes. The sequence continues at coordinate 25,958 of BMAW01098066.1, read as the reverse complement.
CACTATTCTAATATTTAGTTAAGGACACAAAGGATAAAAACTTCAGAGTATTATTTCTGTTTGGGGGAGGTGAACGACATTATGTCCAGATTTTAAATTAGTTGTAAATAAAATTCTAAAAAGTAATAAGATACTATAATTTAAACGTCTGTCGTCCGAAGAATAAAATATACAAGAGGGTATTGCAAAACAATCATTAACCCTTTAACATACAATGACGTCTGGAAGACCTCGTCCATTTCATGTGCTACTGCAGACTCTGACGTCTACGCGAGTCAAGAATTCTCTCCGTCGGGAGGACACTGTGCAGTATATTATTAGATTACTCATTCATTTCGCTCATCCGATGATTCTATTTTATTCAGGACCTGTGTGGTGACCGGGTGAGAAGGAATAGTCCGAATGTAGTTTATATATGTCGTAAGAGGCGACTTAAATGGGTCCTCAGATTCTGGAGGTATAGCCCCTGGGGATTATGTCGAAGAACCACAGGGATTTGCCTTCTTCAGGTAGGTACGGGCATTATGATTCCGAGGCCCCCTCGTGATCTTTTTCTTTCCCATGGGGTTTGCTGTGCTTTATAAACAAGGATGGCGTCTAGCGATCCTTCGCTATTTTCAACCCTCCTTCTCGTTAAGCAATTTTTATCTCTTTCTCAATTTTTCATATATCTGCATCGTCGCTTTTTGATGAAGCATGCCCATACCTGGTTCTTAAGCCATTGAAATATTATCACTCACTTACTTGTATTTTCAATTCTTTTTCACTTTTAAATCACAGCTTTTCCTTGTTCGACGCAGCGTAGTCACATCTAACTATTCCGCCTTTAAATACTATCTCTCAACTCAACTCAACTCAACTCAACTCACTCACTCACTCACTATTTTGTTCGAAACGTTCAAGATGCTTCTGTCTTCTAAAAGTGCTCAGGGGGCTTTCCTTCTTTAGGAAGGTACGAGAATCACAACCCGAGGCTCTCTAATGATCTTTTTCTTTCCCATGGGGATTGCTGTGTTTGGTAAACACGGAGGATGCACCCACGGGAAATCCTTGCATACCATCTCTATTTTCGAGTCTTCTTGTCATTAAGTTTTCACTTTTTTCTTCCCTTTTTTGTACGTCAAGACTACAGACAAACTTGTTTTTTCCCATCATTTATACGGTACATTTTTGTTCATGGTCAGTTCATTTACATGTTATATAACAATCCAAATTTCGAAATAATTATCTTTCTCAGACAACACACAACTGCTCAAGTCGAGCTAAATTAAACAGTATTTTTCAGGCGCTTCAAATTCCGTTTCGTTTGTATGTCAAGGGGTTAACAAACAAACTGTAGGTGACGAAACACTTACGCACAAAAAGACTTCGAAGTAAAATTTCAAAAATAGACATAGTGTTCTTTTCCTCCTGCGAAGGAATAAATTTTGATAAAATGTATCCTAAATCTGAATAAACTAATTAAAGGTATATTTAGCGTATCTTTATTTGTTGCTTAAGAATATGTAAATAAAAGCTAAAAATTATTTATTTTAAAAGTGTGTGATTTAGAAACTGGATAAACAAGATAAGGTGGCAACAAGTAATGTTAATTAATAGGATCAGAAATCAAAACGCGTTTCCAGATAAAAAAAAAACCTTGAACAATAATTTTATGTTTTGACTTTGCTATCCTTTAGAGAACAGCGTATTTTACAATAGTACTCATTTCGATCCTAACCAGGTACTTTTTTCCGGCTTAAAATTCATTCCGAATTTTATTTATTGTATTTTTATGATCAATGGCTTTTAAAATTTACATATTCGCGTGAAAAAAGGTGTCTTTTCGGAATGATTCTAAATTTTAAGAATACTAAATTAAGGTATGTATTAGATTATCGAAAATTATAGAAAAATTTGAACAATTTACTGCCTGAAAATGTTTTCCAAGTTTTGATCAGGTTCTTTGGCTTCAGGCAAAGTGGATCAGCTTATTTGGTTGATTATTATATTACGTCTCTCTTGCTTATAATATTAATAACGATATCAGCTCGTTACAACATTGAAGACAAATTAAAAATCTACTGCTAAAGTCAATAATTAATAAATATGAGAAACATCTAATTAAGAAATAGATTAAACAAAATTACTAGAAAGTTATTATTATTATTATTATTATTTTTTGCGATTTCAGAAATTTAAATATAGTCTTAAGGATCTCGTCTACCCGCCATTTTGATCTAGTGGACATAATGTTAATCCTATGGAATTTATACTTTGATTCTCACATCTTTACTATTGGATCTATTTCTTGCTCTTTCAGATGTATTTTATCGCAATCAAATATTTAAAATAGTAAATATATGAGAATTAAAGTAGAAATTCCATAGTATTAACATTACGTCCACTAGATCAAAATGGTAGAGAGACGGGAGCCTTAAAGGGAAAAAAAAAAGGAAATAAACTTTTAAAAACATAAGAATTCTCTCTCTCTCTCTCTCTTTGACTCGTGTGGTGACCGGGGATGACAGAATAGTCTCACTGTAGCTCATGCATGTCGCAAAAGGCGACTAAAATGGGTACCCAGCGTCTGGGGGTACAGCCGGGCACCCTGCCCCTGGGGATTATATCAGGGGACCTCAGGGACTTGCCTTCTTTAGGTAAGTACGGGCATTATGAATCCGGGGCACCCTAGTGAACTTTTTCTTTCCTATGGGGTTTACTGTCTTTGGTAAACACGGGTAACATGCCCCCGGGATACCATAGCGATCCTTCTCTATTTTCGACCCGCCTTCTTGTCTATGATTTTTTTTTCTTTTCTTCAATTTTTTCACGTCTAGACCACAGTTAAATCTTGTTTGGCATTATACATAATTAAGTGTACCAGGATAAATGCAATTTCTTGCAATATCGCTTTTGTTCTGGTGTGTGAGAGAGTAATGGTAAAATGTAATGGCATTAGAGCCAGAAGTGCCTATTCTACCCCCAGCAAGATGTAACTGCAGTTTAGACGTTTGAAAAAATGGACAAAAGAAATATCGGGCGACAAGATCGAGGATCAAAAATAGAAAAAGATTGCTGGACCACAGTTAAATCTTGTTTGGCGCAGCATAGCCATATCTGGCTCTTGCGCCAATAAACTTTACATTCCCTCACACACTCTCTCACTTTCTCTCTTTCTCTTTATATATATATATATATATATAATAACAGTTTGTACGCAATTCAATAAATTATTTAGAATTGGAGAAAATTAAATTCAAGGGTTGTTCAGAAAGTATTGGTTTTTGAAGATAAACGGCATCAAAAAGGTGAATTGTTGGTACCATTGGGTGCTGCCATCTGTTGAACAAAGATGAAACAAATTTGAAATTGATTCATAAGTTAGTTTTGATTTGGTAGTTTTTTGTTGACGAATCAAAATTAAAGTACTGCTGCATTGAGTTATCACAGAATTTCATCAGTACCATAATACCAAGGGAAAATGAAAACGAAGGGTTGCTTCCCTTTAATCTGCTCAAAATATGGCGAAGATGATCTCATCGGTCGGAAAAGTAAGGACGAGGAATTTTTGAGACGTGAAAGGAATCATAATCACGATTCGAGTAAGTGAGACTTAGACCGCCATGATGCTCAGTAAAAGCAAACCATTTTTGGTGCTACGGCATTAATCATTTGGAATTTCTAAGGACATATTGAAAGACCCCCGTGAACCTTCATAAAAATACGTGGTATATAAAAAATAAATTAACTATAAACGTAACAAATAACATACAAATAATTATTAATATACTTAAAACAGTCTTAATCTACTTAATTCTGAAATTTAAATTTTTCCATTACTATATTCTCAACGATTCTTATCCTTTTATAATTTACTTTTTTTGTGTGTACTCAGCATATTTTCTCATCAAAAGATTTAGCATTTAATAAACCCTACGATACCAATAACGAAACCAGTTTGAATCTATTTACTATTAGATTTAACCGAATCTTACCCAACGAAACGAATTTCCATCTTTACTCAAATAAGGAAACGAAATTTCCATTCATTCTACACTTCCGTTACCTCTTTCAAAAGATCATTAAGCAAGTGTGCTAAACTTTTTCCGATTCATGCTCATCCTTTTCCCTATAGGGTCATATCGTGACTTCATCGGTTTTAATAGCGCATCTCTTGACGAGAGCTTTGCTTTGATAGCTCTTTTCAAAAGCTCTTTTCAAGCCCAGTAGCTCATTAGAACTCCGAGTTCTTCCTTGCCATACAATTCACGTAGGTGGCAGCATTGTTAATCGAATGGGAATCTTTTATAGCCGTGTTATTAGCCGGCATTCTTACGAAAAATGAGCCAGTCCATTGTAATGAGATGAGTGTTAATAAAAAAAAGGAGCTGTGTTTTGAAGAGGTTCGTTATAAGAGAAGGAAAAATACAGAGCTGTTATTTTTTTTTTTTAACGGAATTGTTGTTTATGGAGTTTTAAAATGATTGATGCCGTTGCTTATAAAAGTTGTTAACCTTTATTTGAAAGGTAGAATGTTTATGTTTCATAAGTAGATTTTTTTTAAAAAAATAAATGTTTTGAAAGTTTTTAAGAGAACAAGAACATTCACTTTATAAGAAAAAAAAAAAAAAACCAACGCACCAAGAAGGACTTGTCCGATGGAAACAAAAATTGACGGTTAGGAAAACTATGTACAGAAAAGAAAATGATTAAAATATCAGAAAAATTGAATGATCTATTTCAGAGTTACATAGTTACAAAGTAACGATCTCAATAAGGTGTTGACCCACCTCTAGCCTGGATGAAAACTGCCACACGACGTGGCATACAGTGATAAAGTTCCTTCATAGTCTCCTGCGGTATTTACTGCCAAGTTTGCTCTAATTGTCGGGCAAGGCCATCAACATTCCCCGGTTGATACAGTCGCCTTCCCATCATATCCCAGATAGATATGCTGGATTGGAGAGAGATTTGTCTGGCCAAGGAAGTGTTTGATAAGCCTTAAGACAGTTCATAGCAACACGTGCCGTATGTGGTCTGGCATTATCTTGCTGAAAAATCAGGCCAGGGTACTGCAAAACAGGTCTCAGAATGTCGTCGACGTACAGCTGTGCTGTGTGACTCTAATGACGACCAAAGAGGTCAGACTATCAAGGGAAATGGCACCCCGAAACATAACTCCTGGTTGAGGACCAGTGGGTGTGAAATAGGGAAAACAGGATCGTCACATTGCCCGGGCATTTCCAGACAGATCTTCGAGGATCATCAGGACACAGTTGGAAGCGGGATTCGTCGCTAAACACTATACGTCCCCAGTCAGCATCATTCCAAATTGATCGAGCCAAGAACCACTATAATCTGGCTCGACAGTGTGCAGGTGTGTGAGGCAGGTGGCGTAGCTGTCGATACGATCCTAGATTTCACTCTGTCAGCTGTCTGAGAAGGGTCATGGTGGACACTCGTGTGCGGGTCTGATGATTGATAACGATGAATCAGGGACTGTGATAGCTGATCTGACAATCACTCTGTCTTCCGGATCTGCTATGGCCTTAAGTCGACCGCTACCATCATGACGCTGAAATCTGCCACTGTCCACCCAATCTTGCCAGCATCTTCTAATCGCCGCATCGCTTAGCATATATATATATATATATATATATATATTACGAGGATCAGTAAAATTCCGACATAGACTCCTAGTTTTTGTGACACCTAATGATTTAGAATTGATAGTACAGCTTATATGTTTTATGTACTTAATAATGATATTTTAATAACTTTATAGAACTTTTAAAGTAATTTATTAGTCAAAAAGGTTTTTTTTTCTTCTTCTTAGTTGAATATGGACATGATTTTCAGACATTTGCATGTAGGCACCATTTAAAAATTATTCTTTAAATACATAAAATTATTTTACACAAAATACTGAACCAGATTTTTAATAATATCTCAGTATTTTTTTTTTTTTATCTTCGCAAATTTGGACATTTTAATTTTTTCTTTTTTTTATATAAAGAAATTATTTCTTGAAATTTAGGTATATTTAGAGAAAAATATATTGTGCTCGAGGTTTCGAGACTGTAGTAAGAATCAAGAAACTGAAGTATCATTTACTCGTATTCCTGATCATGATGCCTTTTGTACCTCAAAAATACTTCGTCCTAACTTTTAATGCCGATGAGAACCTCCCCGCCTTCTTTGGAGAAGATTCACTGGAAACAACTCATTATTTTGTTTCATTTCTGGTGCATAACGATGAATCCAGTTATCATCGACGTGGCAGCAAGATTTTTACTAGGTAGTAAATGATTACCAAATCAGAACTAACTAATGAATCAATGTCAGATTTGTTTCGACTCCGTTTAACAGATGGCGACACCAAATAATATCAACAATTTACAATATTGATGCCCTCTGTCTTCAAATACAAGTACACTATGAACCATCCTCGTAAACAGAACCCTTTACAGCATATTATTTGATGGCATTTTAGAAGAATTTAGAAACCCCACTTGATAAAAAAAAAAGAAGCTTTAATAAATGAGCAGCGTTTCTGGACTAAAAATTGATATAATGAAGGAAAATATTATTTTGTTTTTTAGCTTAAAACTAGATTTTTGTTGAAGGTTTGTGCTTCTTTTGGGAAAGATATTACTTAAGTGATTGATGAGGTATCTTGAAGAAAAAAACGTTTCAACTTTAATTAAATATAAATTGAATACGTTTTATAATTGGATGGGAAAATGAGGTTTTGAGGCTTTTTAAACATTTTTTATTGAAAAGAAGTAATTTATACCTTGAGTACATAAAATTTGGAAATGTGTCATAGTTTTGGAAGAAAATGAGTAAATTAATTTTGTTTACTGAAAAGAAGTTTAATAGGGAATTCAGCTTTGATGAATTCAATTTTTGAAATTATTTCTCTCTTCATTACTTGTCATTGACAGATTGTAATGACATCCAATTACAAAAATGATACAAAAAATCCTTAAAAATATTAAATAAATGAGGTTAGATACTTAAAAAGGTCATGGAAAATATTTGTTACATACACTGCTGGCCAGTAAAATTACAAAAACAGGAAGGAAAGTAAAAATAAAAAAGATATTTATTGTACTTAAACAGTATGGCATGAAGACAAAATGATTAAAATTTCAAACAGTTTGGAAGGTTACAGGGGTGCGAAATTAGTAGAAACAGCTGCCACCCCTGGCAACTAAAACGGTCTTTATCCGATTAGGCATGGAGTCGAAACTGGGCTTGCATGAGAGAAAGGGACAACTCATTCCATGCTGCTTCAATTCAATTTCATATTTTATCAACCGTATTATCTGGAGAGGCGAGGCGGTCCAGTTTCTCAGCAACCCATCACCAGATGTTTTCAATGGGGGACAGATCTGGAGATACTGCAGGCCAGAGCAACAATTGACTACCCTGTGTTTCGAGGAAGGTTAGAACAAGACGTGCAACATGTGGTCTTGTATTATGTTGTTAGATGATAGCGTTTGACAGGCCTCGATGTAAAGGTTTTTGTTCGGAAGGAAGGGTCGACATTTCTAAAACATTTAATTTACCTATCATTCTACCTATCTATCTATCGATCTACAGAACAATTCAGCTAGAAGTCTATTCTATCTCTCTCCCTCTCTTCTTTCTCTTGAAAGTTTATACTATATATATATCAGTCTTAATTTGCATGAACACGTTCTCTTCCTCGGAGGAAGCTTTCTAGTAAAAATAATTTCTTAGGCCCGAAAATTCCCCTAGAGGACTGTTAGTGACAAGATCGTGGATAGACCCGTCACATCGAGATAGGGCACAACCGCTGGAAAAATGATGTCAGATCTGTGTTCAAATAACCGTCGATTCGAATTAGAAATGGGCGTGTCGTGTTACAATGACTGCCATCCATCACAACAGGTTCAGGACTCTATGCCGATATCGAATGCAAGCAGTCTCCTCGGAGCTTCCAGATACGTATACGGCCATCAGAATATTGCACACAGAACCGGGACTCGTCTGAAAAGACGACATTGTGCCGCTCTTGTATCCAACTTTGTCATTCGGTGCACCAGAGTCGCCGTCTCTTTCTATGCTGCATTGTCAAGGGAAGTCGAAGTAATGGTCACCGTGCTGACAGTTCACGCTGCTGCAAATGTTGTCGCATCCAACGAGAGGATAATGGACGTGCAGCAAACATGCCCATTACTTGACGAATGGTCCGTACTTCACAATATGTCCGTCCTCTAGGGCGTTATTCATTGGAAGACGTGGAGATCCTGCATGCTGTTCAGTATGACCCTCAGCAATCCATTGATTCCATATTCGCAAGAAAGTGTTTGATTTCGACCAGTGCAACGGGAGATATCAAGGAACGATAATCCACACTATCGATAGGCAACAATCCATCGAATTCCGACACTTACTGGTTAGCATTTTTTCTTCTTATTCGAGGCATAACATAATATTCTGAGCAAACTCCGACCTTAAAAAGAGCTTTTCGAGTGAGAAATTTACTACACAAATTTTTTTTTATACAGTGCTTCAGATGTCGTTTCTCCCACCTGCGTCGTCTAAATGCTCTGTAATACTGTCCATTTTTATATCCTCTTCTTACTTACATGTGATTTTGACGTTCGTTAGATCATAATTTCCTGGTGATGCAATTTTAATGACCAGAAGGGTACAAGCAAATCTTAAAAATTAAGGGTAATAACTCCGGATGAAATGTTTAAATCTTTTCTATTATACGCTGTAACGTTGAGTTATTCACTATTTTCTGGGGGACTTTTATCGAGTTGAATTCCCAGCCAGAATAAAACATGATTAGGTAAATTAGTTTATAACAGAAGTGAAGTGAAGGGATTTAAATTAATAATTTTTGAATGATATGCAATTAATGGAAAATTAAGGGTTGTTGAGGATAAGGATTTGCAGTTAGAGAATTGTTATTCAGATTGAGATTCTTCTGTTAGATTTGTGGATTGAAATTAGTTCCTCTAACAGAATTAATCTGCGTGGTTACTGTCGAAAAAGTTCTGAAATTAATAGCGATTAGACTGGTAAGATAGATTTCTTATTTAAATCATAAATTAGGATTATGAGTTAGGTTTAAGTTCTAGAGAAAGAGACCTCAAATATTCTAACAGTGATAATAAATAAAGAAGTTTTTTTTTTTTTTGTGGCTTCCATTAGAGTTTAGAAATTTTTGATTAATCTTTTAGATTATGTGTATGAATTACACAAGAGTCGAAAAATGACTTTCAAATGCCACAGCAAAAATACGCGAATAAAGTTTATTTAGGCAGTATTTAATGTTTAAAGCCCGCGATAAGATATTTAAATACGTATAAAAACTGTTTTGCGGGGGAAACAATTTAGTAATTGAAAATAACACGGGTAAAAAACTAGTTTTTTGTCATGGGTTTTCTTTCAAACTTGACATTTTGCGTAACATAATTTCTTATACCAGAAATTTTAAGAGCAAAAAGGGACGTTGAGTCAAATTGAATTTATTCAATAATTAGTTTTAGTAATTTATTTTATTATTTGACGTTCATTTAATTTATCCTCTAAAATAAATAAGTGTAAACACTTTTAGCTCAATTAAGCATTAAATTTTGTGACTATTAGGAGACTTAGTGAGAAACTTGGCGTAAAATTTAATTATTTGTACAATTAATTTGAATCAATTAATTTTTATTAAATATCTAAAATTATCGTAATGTCATCCAAAGCAATCGTGTATAGACAATTTCAGCACAATCGAGAGCTTTATAATATAAGAAAAAAGCTTTTAAAGATTTTACCTAGACATACAATGGGAGTCGAAGAAAACCCATTAATAATTAGATTTAATCAACTAATTTTTGCTAATAATGATTAAATTATCGTATTGTATTTCAAAACAATCGTGTTTAGAAAATTTCAGCTCAATTAAGCGCTTTAAAATGTGAGAAAAAAGCTTTTAAAGTTTATACCTAGACATACAATGTGAGTTAAAGAAAACCCTTTAAAATATAAACATTCTTTCAAAAATATTTTTGCGTGACACATACACATCATAAATATTATTTTTTAATCAAATTCGTTCTAATAAAATAATAAAATAACTGTTTGCTGTTTGATTCAAGCATAAGTCACCCGTCTACTGGCCATTTTCATTTCGTGGACGTAGTGTTAATCCTATGGAATTTCTTCTACCGTACTCCAATCATTAAATTTTTTTTTATCTATTTGAATGCGAAAAAGAGCATCCGAAAGGGCAAAAAATAATGAAGGTTTCGGTGGAATCATATTATTCCTCCGATTCTTAAAAATATTTTAACCCCTATTTTAATGATTCTTTTGTGGGTTTTCAGTTCTTTTGAAAAATATTGTTAAAATATTTTGAGAAATCGGTGGTAAAATGTAATATCGCAGAAACCTTCATTATTTTTTGCTCTTTCGGATGAACTCTTTTGCACTCAAATCTTGCAAATAGTAAAGATTTGAGGGAAGTAGTTGAAATTCCATAGGATTAACATTACGTTCTTGAAAACAAAATGATCGGTTGATGGGAGCTTTAAGAGAATGCTGGAATCAAACTGCAGTGATTTTATTACAATGAATTTCATTAAATATAATATAATATAATATTGTATATATATATTGTGAAATGAAACTGGCCAGTAGAGGGAGTAGCTTTAATCTCTATTATAAGAGTTCTACATTTGAAAAAAAATAACTAACATTAACTTGTTAGAAGGGAACATATTTTCAGGACTGTACAGGGATTTGATAAAACGTTTAAAATAAATAGCGTAATAAAAAGAATATTAAAATCATTCTATATCTCTAGCTTTAAAAATCAGATCGCAATCGAATCACGTTTTCTAATAAGCAACTTATTTTATTTTTAAATAGTACAACAAATGCTTTCGAGCAGTAATTATTTTTAATGTTTGAGATAATAAGAGAAATGTCCTTTTTTAGTATGTTCATCATTTTAACACATCCCTCAAGGGACGTCCATAGCAAACACCATCGAAGAAAGAGAAAAGTTCTCAGAACTGTTCATAAGAGTTCTGAAAGCATATTCGTGTACTTGTAAAAGAAAGAAGATGGATTTGGTGTAACATAATAAAGGTAGCATTAGAGAGAAAACGAAAGCGCTCACGTTCTATGAACGCCTAATTAATCAGATCACTATTTTCAAGGCTCGAGTTTCCAAGGTTTCGAAGTAAAATAATTTTTCACAAATTCAAGGAATTTTTGTCTTCAAAAGACCTTCTCAAATGGCTCCTATGTTTCATTATATATAGGTGGATCTTATACGCAAACGAGAGTTTTATTAGCGGTGGACGAGTTTTATATATTTTGCCATAGAAAACATGACGAGTTATTAAAGTTTAAATAATCGTTTGGTATCATTTTATTAGCCACCCAAGGGTCTATTGTCTTAGTTAACCCAAAAATTTCGTACCTGACTACTTTTCAAAATTTTATCTTGTTTTTGTGTATATTTTTCATGTCTGCTTTCACCAGTAACGAACTTAATTTTCAAAAATATGTCATAATAAATTTCTCCTGATTTTTATATTAGATTGAACTGAAATATATGCAATACATGTCTGATACCTGCTTTCACCTCGAATGAACTCGATTTTCAAAAATATGCAGTAATAAATTTCCCCTATTTTTTTTTATTGGATTGAAGTGAAATAAATATAAACATTAAATATTTTATTTACTTATGTATTTATGCATTACCTTAAATCATATGTACACTGGATTCAAGATATGTTTGAAAATAAATAACATTATTCAGAATTTTAAGACAGCTGTGAGGCAGCCATCAATATTCAGCCACTTAAGGGGCTATTGTTTTAGGTGGATCACTTTTGGAGTACCAGATAACTTTTCAATTTTTTATCGTTTGCTTCAATTTTAATAGCGTTTAACATAAATATATTCAATTTAATGATTTATCGTTTGCTTTAATTTTAATATCGGAAAAGTTTATTATTGTGTATTTCTCAATATTCCCTCGTTTACTTTAATTCTTATATTGAATTAAGTAATTTAATAATAGTTATAAAAAAAAGGTGTACCTTGGGTGGCTAAATCTATTTTATGCAAAATTTTGCATTTAACTTTTCAAATTTTATTCTTTATATGCTCATTTTTTCAGTCCAAACAAAGTGATCCATTATGGAATGGTGAACAAAAGTAAATACTCTCCACTGAATAAAAAAGGAAATAAAAATTTTGTTATCTCCTTTGAAAGTTCTCGTAACTATTTTTTGAGATTCGCGTGATATTGATTACTTAAGCGTTCTAGCTAATGTTTGTAAGGATTCACGGTGTATTGTTTATGACGAATTTCTTCCTAACCGACGTACAATTTTCGGCAAAGACGATGTTTTCCCCGCCGCAAGGGGGAAGGAAGTTGGCTGACTTTGATCAACGGGGATGATTTGAACCTTCGATCTATTGGTCTGGTGAAAACTTGTCCGCTCGCTTTCGCACTGCTTTTATCAATTAGGCGGAAAGGGATTTCTCTAGGGCTAGTTACTAAGACATTTTAACTTTTGTCGTCGTCGTTGAAGAAAAGCTAACGTATACTTCTACCCCAGTATCAACGTGATTATAAGAAGAGGAACATTCTGAACGATATTTATAGGGAAAATCGCTCTTTCTGTGCCATTGGTGCAATTTGTATACGTTATTACCTTCCATTTTATTGAGCTTCGTTTTTAGAAAGTTTTTATTTGACAACATCGTTAGTTTCTAGTTTAGATGGCGGGTCTATTTGATACGTGCTTCGAAACCAGCATATCCCTGGTTGTCATTTATCTGCTGTTGTTCTTAATACAGAGGCAAGTGATTGTGTCGGAAGCATATGCATTCAGTAGTACTAGGCTGTAGTGCTATCTGGAGTTCAATTTCTAGATGACGTTTTCTCCTTGTGGCGAGTTAGATGGTTGGGTGACATTGTGTGCCGGCAGCGTTAAGAGCTTTCAATCTTATGGTTCGAAAAAAGTGCTATAGTTGCTTTTCACTGTTCTTAACAACTAGGCCTTCGATCTATGTTATTAATGTGTTTTATCTTCTGTCGTTTCTGTTGAAGGGGGCAGTTGCAAATTAATGCAGTACACAATTCTGAACTCTTGGGGTAGATTAACTCTTTGATTACCGTTTCTGAATTATTTTTAAAATATAGAGTTTTGTTTTCATTGCTTATATATTGGATAGAATTTATAAAGCTATCATGCATATGAAAACAAGGAGCAATTCGGAGTTTGAATGTGGAATTGGGGTTGTTTGGAAGGGGGATTTGCATCTGTGGATAGTGTTTTAACTAAATAATTGTGAGTTGAGTTCTGAACCACTTAGACAGTATCATGTGAGATCTGCATTCAAATTTTCCCCTTTAGAAATAACATTCTCCTTTTTTTCTGGAAATATGCGTTCATTTGGAAATTTAAGAGCTACAGCACCACATGAATTAAAAGCGTTTCATTATCATCTATATTGTTTCTCTTCTCCTGGGCAATACAAGACTTCAAAGAGCTGGTGTAAACACAAGAAAATTAAAGAAGCTTCACTGGACGTCCTCCTCTTAATCCAGTCGTAGTACCTTCAGACTTCAGTTTGATTGGATCCTTCAAAGAAGCGTTAGGAACGGAAGGGCTTCATCGAAAGAAGAAGTCGAAGAATTCATGCTCAATGGGTACCGTACAATTCCAAATTCTATTTAACATTCAGGAATTGAAAAAAAAAATCTCCCAATATGTTGGGAAAATGTATAGATCTTGAACGAGGATATAATGAAGATTGAATTGTAAATACTTACATAAAATTTAATACTTTTAACACAAAACACAACTTAGCAATTTAAAAAATTGTTTAATTTAATATTGATCAATTATTTCTATAGCATTGTTTAATTTTAAAGATAATATTGTTAAAAAAAGGGCACTTTTTGAATTAATAATAGTTCAAAAAATATGATCTAGTTTGCGTTTTATACAACTCTACTTTCTGAAATATTTTCATTTCTCTTCGCTCTCGTTATATTTACATATCATGAAACGATGCGAAACCAATACGTATTACGTCCGCAAATCCTATTAAAATTTTCAGCGATAGATAATGCCAGTTTAATAGCAAATCCTTTTAAAAGGTTCTAAACATTAATCGTGATTAATGATTTCATTGGAGAAAGATTATAACACATTACAAAAATTTGCGTTTCTCATTTACTCAAGCATATCGAATACCTAAACATTTCAGCACTTTTTCCTACTGTAACAAAGAGTATGTAAAAGTAACCCGCGGATTACCTTTTATAATAAAACTAAAACGGAAGCATTTTAGATATTACAAAGATGGTTTAATACTCAAGCATTCAGCAAAGGTAGGAAAAAGGTTTGACTTAAAAATAAACTTCATTTACATCAGTTAAATATTGTTCAGATTATGTAAATATTTATTTTTAAAACGAGTCTATTTTCTAGCTTATTACTTTTAATTTTGCTTACATTCCACAGAAATTCGCGTTCGCGTGAGGTTTTAAACGTAAGACAGACTCAACATTTTTGTTTAATCAAAAATAGTTCCTTTAATTCCTTGAAATGATATCCATTTTACTTAACAAGGGTTTGGAAACCGTCATATTTATTACACACACATATATACACACGCATTATAAAGATACACACACATACATACATATGTATATATATATATATATATATATATATAATTAACGAAACTAAATTTTTTTAATTAATTTGTAATTCACAATGAAGAAACGTCAAAAAATATTTAACTCGAGAAAGAGACCATTATATCGAGATAAAGAACATGATCATATTCAAAGATGTCATATGCGTTGTTTCACTATTGTGGTTAAAGCGAAATAGCGCGAAACCTTTCCTACTAATAATTTATATGCAAGAATTTCTTCAGATCACGCTGAATTGATTGGAGGGTCTAGTTTATTTTAGTTTTTATTAACATCGCACTAGAAGTAACACGAGGGCTATTGGCGACGTATCTCGTAATTTTGAACCACGGTCAAGTGACGAGGATGACACCTGAGCTGGCACCCCCCTCTCCTAACATCCACACCACGCCAACGGGAGGACTTTGGGCCCCGAACAGATTTAACGTGCATCAGCCCCGGCTACACGACGGGTCTTTGGCGGCCAAGGATCGAACCCACGACTGAACGAAACCTCCCGCCGCTAGTCCACGACCTTGACCACTAGGCTACCGCGGCCCAATTGATTGGAGGGACCGGGAAACCGGAAAAAACCGCATCTAAAGAGATTTATAGCGCGTATTCACTTTAATTATGAGCCCAAAAGGATTTGTATAAAAAAATGAGCTATTCACTAGAAGCGTTAATGTAACTATATGAGAAAATTTAATTTAATTTAAGAGTGAAATCATTACACCCATACACACACGTGTGTGTGTATGTGTGTGCAGCAAGGCAAACAGGCATGTTTGGAATACTAAAAATTAGTTTAACTTCTCTAATCAGTTGCATTTAAAATGTCGTAGTCTTCATTTATTAACGTTTTTAACATTTAATTATTATTCTGTGAAAAACAAATAGAAAAATTTTATGATTCATTTATAAGAAAATTTTCGTAATTTGTAGGCAAAAGATATTAATGAAAATTTACCAACCAACAACTAAAAGAAATTAATAGTTTAAATCTTCACTGCATTTCTCAATAATTAATGCATAATTATTAATCTAGTGTAACTTTCTCAATAACTTTTCCTTGAACACAGAATTTTTAAAATTTAATTATACATATCACTAATTATATAGCAACGATATATATTCGTATAATTTATTTAAAAAAGAGCTTAATTACGCCATAACCTATTGTGCTAAATACTTTTTTGAAATTAAACAATTTTTTGATATTTACGGTTTATTGCTCAAAATTTACTGATTTAAAACTAACGTTTAATCATCTTGATACATTTTTTTTTTCAATTTGTTTTTCAGAAATTGATATTTATGACAGAATTATGATAAATGTATCTATCTATCAAAAACTGAGTAAAAATAAATTTAAAAATCCTGTTCTTTTCATTCAGACCTAAATTTTTCAAACCGGGATTTCAAAAATACGGTATTTTTTTTCTGTTACGTTGAAACATTTTTAGATTAACGCAAGATGAAGTATTTTCATTTAGATAAACGTATTTATTTTATTTTTATTGAATGGGGGTTTATTGTAATATGTAACCTATAGCTGTAGGGATTTTTCGAACATAAATAAATAATTGTAATGACATTTATGACACAATGTTTAAAAAACAGAGATTTAAATAATGATAAATCATCATACTAAGCTTATATCTTCAGATATTTATTTGTTTCAAAAAATGATATTAATCATGTAATGATAATAAATGTAACTATCCATTGAAAAATTAAGTAAAATCAAAAGTCATATTTCTCAGACCCAACTTTATCATAGAGAGATTTCAAAAACTGGGTATTTATTTTTCAGTCAAGTTGTAACATTATTTATATTTAGTTAAAAGAACGTTACTTTCCCTTCCTCAAAGTCCGTTTATTCTTATGAATAGCAAAAAATAAAAAATTAAAAAGTCATGACGAAAACAATATGTCAAGAATTAAATAAATACACTTTACTACATTCTTTCAAAGAAACAAAAAACGATTATAACCAACATAAATTAAATACAAGTATCTCAGGTTTAATTAAAATATATATATATCCTTGATAGATATTTAAAAAAAAGTGAATAACAATTTCGCTAACAGCAGATTCACATTTTAACTACACCGAGTCAGTACACTAAATCTTAGCGACTTTCAAAGCAAGATTTATGCTTAGCATTGTTAAAAATAATTATGAAGCTTAAAGTTGCCATCCGAGAATGAAAAATAAAGAAAATGGGGGAAAGACGTAACGGGAAACTATGATTCATAATTTCCTTTTCCCTAAACCTGTTTCTCGCGGTTGTAAAACGTACTTGTAAAATCTTAACATGAAGAACTGAAATAGCTGCGAGGCATTAACAACTTTTTACTTTTTGGCGTCGTTTTCTTTTGATGGTTGAATGAGTCAAGAATATTAAATAATTTTATGCCTCAGTTTCTTTCTTAAGTTTCGCAAAATATTATGCAATAACTTTTCCGCACGTTTTTACAAATCGTAACAGAATGTTTATGAGTAGTTGTGGTTGTTGTTTTCCGTTTAATTTTGAGGTTGTATAATATATGAGCTTCTTGGAAAGTATATACGAGTGTTGCACTTCCGTAGTGTTGCCATTCTTTAATTAATAATTTTTTTAAAAAAAGACTTGGTGCGTGGGAGAAAAATATGCAATTTTAATTGGTTGTGGAGTGTACATTTAACATATCAAGGAGGTTTGGTATTGATAAAAATTGCGGACATGGTATAAATAGTTTTTTCGTTATGTTTTCTTGTAATAAAAATAGAATATTCGTCAATAAAGAAATAGCTTGTAAGGATTTTCAGTGAAAATACCGGGAATAATCCGGAAATTAATTTTAAGAACTGAAATGTTTTTTTAATAAACTAGTGCTAAAGTTTTGTTTAATATTTGAATAAAATTCCAGAAGTGAAATATTTAATAAAATAATCGTAAACTTTATAAAAAATATCCGACTAACTAATGAATGATAAATAAAACTATCAATTAAAAAAAAGTAAAAAACAGTTGAAATTAATTGCAAATTCAAATATTGAGATTTAAATTCAAAAAAAAAAAAAAAAAAAAAGAGAATATTTAGAATTAAATTATTTTAGGAAATTATTTTGGAATTACTATTTAGAGTTTTAATGGATCAAAATCGTAGCTGATTACTTTTCAAAATTTTATAGTAAGTTATAAATTAGGAACACACGATTTTAATGTGCATCCTTTCACATAATAACACACAAAAATCTTTGAAAATATCTCGGAAAGAAGTCACAAATCAATTGGCGTATTTTTAACAGGAAAAATGTTTTAAAAAAATACTCTCAAAGAATACATGATTCTCTAACAATCATTAAGCACGTGTAGAATCTGAAATAGCTTTTTCTAAGACGGGGTTATTTTGTACAAAAATTAGATCACAGTTAGGAGATCTAAGTGTGGATGAGTAACAATTCTAATATAAATTGAGCAAAAAATCAAAAAATTAAGCAGACAGTTCTCAAGATTGATATTTTTTTCTATCCTGGCCCTTTCTTTGGTCATTATTTTATCATCATCAACGGACGTAGTTTATTCTGAATATTTAACCACCCCGCAGCTTAGCCTCATGCAAATTAAGTTCCATGGTATTTTTTTCCTGTCTTGCTGACCCTTTTCGAATTCGTTCGATAACATCAAGTTTTTCCTGGATCGTATACTTTCTGTTTACGTTTACACTCTTTTGACATTATTTTTAATTACTACGGAAGTCACATATGCAAGGAAAAATCTGTATATAATCATTCAAAATTCGACCAATATAAAATAGTTGAAAGTGCTATTAATAATCTCATTGACCGCGAGTCTTGAACGTAACCCCTTACAACAAAATAATTCAAAATGGATCCTTTCGCTTTCCGGAAAATGGTGATTAACATATATAAAATTGAAAGGAAAAAGTTATTAATGTCTACTCCAAACAGGAAGTCGCAATATCTTCGGAACAAAGATTAATCTGAAATAAGTGAAAAAAAAAATAAGAAGAACTATGACACCACATGTCCAGGAGTGATGTCACAAGATATCGCTTGTTGAAGGTGCCATAGTAAAATCGCGTGTTATTCAGCCACGTCTTAACGGGTCTGACGGTAATAAGTATTCTTCGAATAATATTATTCAATTTAATCCATGAAGTCTTGTTGGATTTTCCTTTCGTTTATGGATGAAATAATAAATTAAGGGGACAGTACAACTTAAAAACACAATTTTGGGTCCAGATATCGTATTTTTTTTTTTTTTTTAATTTTTTGATTAATATTAAAATTCAATCTTTTATTTTTATAAATCTGTTTGATTTTTGTTTCTATCTTATTTAGAAACTGAGTTACAGTTGTTTTAATATTTCTTGATCGCGAATTTCTCTAAGAAAGAACGGCTCTAGAAACGACATTTTTTATTACTGCAAAACACAATATCTCAAAATTTTTGCATCATTGAATCTGAAATTTTATATAGGTTTTTTTAAATGCTTATATATGGAATGTACTATTCTAGAGATTTTATATAGAGAAAAGCTTTTTTTATATTGCAATACAGTGAAAATTACAATGACTTCTAAAGAAAATTTTATTGTTCAAGGCTCGAACTGACAGTATCTAGTCTTTCTACATAAGAGCAATATTATCGAATTAATAGACTATTCTCTATATAAGATTATTATTCAATATTCATTACTATTCAGTATACAAATTATCAATACATTCATTTTTTGGTACTTGTCCATTAAAGCGGCGCCCGCCAAATTACGATTTCGGAAAATCACCAAGCAGTAAGATTTATCGCCATGTTTGTCTGTAAACTCCTAAGGTTGCAGTCCTAAAGAAAGAGAACTTCATCATTTTAGTAAAATATCGCTTGCCTGTTAACGTTACCGATTTCGTATTTTTTTTTTAAATACCTATTTGTTGCCTTTGACAATTTCGTTAACAATTTTCAGTTTACCAAACAGCGAAATGGATGCTGGTTTTACACATTTCACGGTGAACCATAAGTACAATTTTGTAGATCCGTCAATGGGAGTTCACACGCAAAATGTTAAAAGAATGTGGGGTTCCGCAAAGTGGCGTAGCAAGAAACGGCGCGGCTCTGCATCATTTAGAATCGTATCTGGCAGAATTTATGTGGAGGAAATACTAGTGGAAAAAAAATGCTTTCTATAAAACAGTGAACGCAATTTCGGAAATATGGCCTTTTATGTAGATTGATGTTCTAAAAGTGATGTAAATATTAATATTAAACATCTAAATTTTTATAGTACTCATTGTGATGAGATTTATCACTAAACATACAAAAGATTATTAAATAAAAATATCATTAAAAAAAGTTTTATATTATTTATTGGTGTGTTATGTGTTTTCCTACATTTCAATTTCGCTCAGCTTACTTGGCGATTTTAACTAGCTTGGCGACATTGGCGTATTCTTAATTTGGCGGGCGCCGCTTTAATAGACAAGTACCCATTTTTTTTTTTAATTATCCTGTTTTGCGGAAAGTCTTAAATTTTGCTTAAATTTATGTTCAATGTCCTTCTCATTGTAAAAATGTACACTAACAAAAAAAATTTTTTTAGGGTCTTTCACTAATTTTGAAGCCCTATAAGTTCATAAAATATGCATTTGAAGGCAAAATTTTGGTTAGTTCAAAAAAAAAAAAAAAAAAAAAAAAAGTGTGTACTGTTACCTCAGTTAAAATTCCGTGAAAAATTAAAAAAAAACTAAGCATAAAAAAACCAGACGATTCTGCCATAAAAATCGATTATTAAATTAAATATTAAGAAATATATATTTGAACTAACGGTATATTTTATAAGTAGACAATACTATTCTGTTCGGAAATTAAAATAAACGCGGACGATAAAATTTGAGTTAAATATATTTTAGCAATGTAAATATATCTCAAGCACACTAAATGTAATCATTATAATCATAATGCTTTATAATGCCAAACTATTTTATGGCCACCATTTTTGCTCTGACACCATTTTCTCCAAACAACATGTTAGAACATATTAAAAAGAGAGAGAGAAGCAGGTGCATATAGAAGAAAGGGTTTTTGTTACTTTTAGAACTTTTTGCTTTTTCTTCCACTTGAATAAGGAAAATAATTATTATAAGTGCATATTGTTCTTATATCTGAAACATCTGTCGCATTTAATGTCTAACAAACCTAATAGCAGGCAGAATGTGCATTTACAAATTATGACATTCGCTATAATTGATACTTGTATTCTGTATCATCATCTATATCTACCGTTGATTACCCGCAAGTAATAATTCCATTCAATTCAAAAATCTCAAGCTATTATTATCATTTGAAACAGTATTCTTATATTTTTATCTATCGCGTTAAATTTAAATCTGATAAAATGCATTATCTCAAAACGTCAATAGCCACAACTTCCGTGTATCACAATTATCTTATTTTCAAATCGAACGCCAATCTGTTTTTTGTTCCGAGTAATATGCAGAAACACTTCTCTAATCCATTTCAATTCAATTTCCTTTAGCGTACAGGTGTTATTTATAAAACGCAGCAGAAAACTCGACCGAATAATATCTAAATTAAGAGACAGGTTGATTTTGTATGTCAATGAGGAAGAGGATCGTGTCTTACGTTTATTCCTGTTTACATAATTAAAAATGTATAAATGAACTTTTTCTTAATTTTAATTCATTACGTTATTTTTATAACACTTTGCGGTTTGACAAGTGAAGCGGAAATTTGAAAAAAGTATGGACAAGTACACTTTGTAATTTAAAATGAGAATAACTTTTGTGAAAATCAATTTCTTTCTGTTTTTCCATCTGAATCTGAAAATAAAAACTTATGATTTTAATTATATAAAAATATACCACTGAGCAATATAAGACAAGTTATCCAATGTTATTATGCAAATAAATACGCACACATAGGTCACGCATAAATCATTTCGTTTAGGAAGGCCTCCCTCTAGGTTTATGGTATTGACTTTGTAACATCCGGTTACCCCGGGTGTTATCTTGTGCCATCACTAATATTAAACAATACGACACCAATAATTACAGAACCACCAAAACAGCTTTCAACATTTATTAATATATATCCACTAAGACAATAATAATATAGCTCTCCAAGTTAAGTTTATCAACACTTTAATTCAACCCACCAATAATAATCTAACAGCTTCTTACCAACTACAAGTCTGAATCTGGAACAACTGCTGAAAGCACTAGAACAATTCTCAATCCGAGTGGTTTACACTCGGACCTCAACTCTAATCTTTAAATCAGCTTTTCAATACTATAGCATTTAGATTCCACCTCCTCTCGTTACAACGCCTCTCTGATCCTCCTGCTCCTCTCCTTCTCTACTCCTTCAGATGGAGTTTATATACTTCTTAATTTAACCGCTTCACTTCATTCCTAACTGCTTTGCATATTACATTCTTCATCAGTTTCATTTTTGGTTGGGCAAAGGTTGTTTAGCGAAAGCAATCAATCTCAATTGAAAGTCCCCAAGGTTAGTGAAGAGAAACCGCGAATAGCCCAATGTCACAACTTTAGTTAGTTAAAGTTTTCGTGACAATAGGGTTCTGTCAAACATATTGTAAGAACTGGAAGACCCCGCTCGGTTATTGTGTTCATGTCTAGTGAACAACCTATTTCCATCGTTAATTGTGAACTTTTTCCCAGAGTGATTGTAATTTGTTGGACTCCATCTCCGTAATAGGACTGACTATTGGAGGCGAAACGCTAGTGCAGTGAATGGTTGACACCTTCTTAGTTTTGGAATTCTTTTCCTTCCAAATAACGGCCGCGGTAGCCTAGTGGTTATGGCTGCAGACTTGCGGTCGGCGGTTTTCGATGAGTCGTGGGTTCGAGCCTTGATGTCCCGAAAGACCCTCCGAGTATTGGGGCCGATGCACGTAAAATTTGATCGAGTTCCCAAGTCCTACTGATAGCATAATATGCAAGTTTGGACAGGGAGAGGCCAGCTATTTGACCGAGGTTCAAAATGACGAGGTCTGTCGCCAATAGTTCTCGTGTTGCCTCTAGTGAAACGTCAGTAACCAAGCAAAACCCTTTCAAACAACTTGTGAGGGAAAGAAACCAATACGAATCAGATCGCGCTATGCCAAGGATATATAAGGGTTGTGACGAAATTTCCTAATCCTGCTCAGCAATTCTCCGGGAAGTAACAAAACTAACATGCGGTATGGGGAGGTGCGGCGTGATTTATTATTTAATGACTATCGGTGGAATCTTTTTCTTAAGTGCTTTGGTGAAATAATTCCTTTTTCAGAATCATTCGGCCGTGGTAGTCACTTGCTCATGATTGCACGCAGCTTTGCTTAATTCGACTCGTGGGTTTGTGTTCTGATGTCTCTAAAGACTAGTCTTGTATTGGAGATGATGCATGTAAAATCTGATCGAGGTCCCAGCGCCACGATCTGCAAGTTTGAAGAGGGATGTGCCAGCTTAAGTTTCGTCCTCCTTATATGACCAAGTTTCTGAATAACGAGGTCCGTTGTCAATAGCCCAGAAATAAATTGGTCTTTATTAATATTATTAAAGAAAAATTGGCAACCTATTCTGATTTTTACAACCTACACTAGGTTCAGGCCCACGTTGGAGATTATTACAATGTTACTGCAGATTCACTTGCAAAACTCGCTGTCATTGATGGTGAGGAACTGAATGTCCCTGCTCCTCGGTCTCATGCAGTTAAGATTTTAAAAAATAAGCTTCTCTCTTTTTCTGACTGGGATTCCCGGTGGTCAACTTGTAGTACAGTTATTTGGGTTTAGTCCTATATTCCAAGACCAAATTAAATTTTTTATTCCAATTCAGTTTTGTTACTCTCTTCTTAACTGATCATGGTCTCTTCGTTTATTATTCAAATCCATTGAAATTAAATCGTTTTCATTTGAAAAAATACAGATTTATGTTCCTGTGGCTCTGTTAGAGATGCCAACCTGTACGTTTTCCCTTGCCCTTTTACAAAAAGTTTTCGTTTAAAATGTCCTTTTTTGTTGAAGTGAAACTATCTGGCTGAAGTCCGTGTGTGAAAATCCTAATTTGTATTTCATGTTTTTAAATCTTGTATTTTTTCAGCTCGTAAAATTACCCAACAAATTCCGTAATTGTATCAGTATTTGGTTACATTTCTAAATTTTCAATTTTCCATATTGTGTGCTTTTAATTGCATAGCTGTAAAACATGTATTTTTTTTTGTCTGATGTTTCACTTCTGAATTTTTCACTTTTCTTTTTTGTGTGTGCTACTTGAACCAAAGCTGTCGCAAGCAGTTTGTCTACCGGCGTGAGTCATAGTACGCACATCGGTTATTAACAGGAAATCGTGACGACAATGGAATACATATTGATATGCATTCCAAGAAAAAGGAAGAAAAGAAAAAAAAATGAAAAGGGAAAAATTTATGTATTAGAACTATGACGTCAAAAATGAACGTCGTTAGAACTGTGACGTTTCTGTAAGCAAATTGTTTGATTATGTTTTCGTTTGATTTTCGGAATTATGTTTTATCTTTTGTTCTTTGCTCCAACATGTACTGTCATTTATTAAGCTATTGTTGTAAGAAATTGTAATTTTTTTTTTGCCAATTAAAGGTTAGAGCGGGGGTGATTGTCTCCCGTGGCGTCCGGTTCGCAACTCTCAACCCTTTGGATAAGCTCGGTCCTCTTGGATATTCTACAATTAGCTCTCATGTTGCTTTTTAAATGCGACATTAGTATACAATCCCATCTACAATCAGAATCACCCAATGGTTTTCTGTTCGCAATCATTATTTCCCCACACCACAGCAGGAGTTTAAATTTTAAATTTTTTTGGATACCTAACCATGTAGGTTTTTTAGTCTGGGAACAAGTGAATTCGGTTGCACGATAGGTCCCGAATCTTCTACCGATAGCAATCCCGCTACAAAACATCAAACGTCTAATTATAAAATTCATTAAAATAACATGGCAGGAATCGTAGAGTCTCCAGACCCATAAGAAGATATACTCGCAATTGCAGCATGTCCTGATGTTCTAGTGCAAAGAGCGGATGTCAAGTTGACTTGCCTTCGCATTGGACATAGGTGACTTCACATAGACATCTTTTGTCAGGGCGAAAGTGCTAACGAGTGTGCTTCCTGTCATGCCCCACACACTGTACGTCACATTTTAATAGATTGTGAAGTATTTCATGATCATCGTATCACATTTGTTAGTTCTTCTGTTTTAAACTTGTCTGACTCGGTGGGAAAAATCCTCTATCGTAACTTTACTTGTATTTTTATATAAATTGGCTTTCAACGCTGTATTTAAGAGTTTAACTCTGCCATTTTTTTTTGTATTTTAATTGTCATTTCTTCTTAATATGATTTGAAAAATAACTTGAGACATATTCTAAACTAATGTTTGGTGTACTTTATACAGACTAGGCACTTACGCCACAAACAATCACACTCAGAAATTATCCGTTCATCGACCATACAATAGCGAAAATGTTCTTCTTGGGGGTTCTTAACCCTCTCGATCTTTTATCCCCGATTTGGCTGAAACTATTTTCTATTGTGAAACTGAACTTTGGTTCTGCGCTTGCCTAAGAATCAGAATTTAAGTAATGATAATGGGGAAATGCAAGGGGGGAGAACTAAACGAACAATAACTGATAGTTTAAAGAGTTTATGCATACAATTATTAAGGAATTTGAAAGGATATTAAATGCTATAGCATATAAAGGACTTATTTAAGAATTATTTTGCGAATATGTCTAAGATAATAATTGACCATGTCAAGCATTCTATCAGGCAAGAAGATGAATTTTTTTTTTCATTTTCAAATCTTATTGTTTAAGTGATTAAATGAAATGTTTAATAAAGCAGATTTAGGGAAAATATTGTATTTAAAGAATCTATGGAGCTAGTAGATTTGATGGTGGAGGCGTGGAGGTTTAGATCCTGTTTCATTGCCCAATTTGGTGGTTATTTGGTCGGGAGAAAACTCTTTTCTTCTGAGGCGAGTTTAGTTTAGTTTGTTTAATTTAGTTTTTTATTAACGTCGCACTAGAAGCAACACGAGGGCTATTGGCGACGGACCTCGTAATTTTGAACCACGGTCAAGTGACGAGGACGACACCTGAGCTGCCCCCCTCTCCTAACATCCACACCACGCCAACGGGAGGACTTTGGGCCCCGAACAGATTTAACGTGCATCAGCCCCGGCTACACGGCGGGTCTTTGGC
>BMAW01098061.1:0-33736 GCA_019974015.1 Nephila pilipes | reverse complement strand
ATTACTTGATAAAATTATACCAATACTTGGAACAGTTTTAAATGGGAGAAATAAGGCTTATATAGCATATTTTTTCATGTTTATCAAGTGGTAATTATAAACTACAACATTTCTTTTTTCATTGTAGAGACGAAATGATCCCCTCGGCCCCCCCCGAGAAAAAAGGTGGGGGGGGGCCCCAGATATATATACTTGGAAAACATTTATTGGAAATTATTTAAAAAACAAATCCGTCAATATAACATTTCAGTGAAACACCGAAAAACATACGTTTATTTGACTCACGCAGTTCAGTCCAAAATGTAATTTAAAACTGTATTTAGTAAAATATGTCTTTTTTGAGTCATATTAAAAGAACAGGGATACATTTACAAAATATCTCACAATATTTAATATCACTACATTAAAAAAAAAAAAAAAAAAACTTCATCAAAAATTACTTTTCAAGATTAATAATTCCTTCAGACGCTCAAAACAATTCTACAATTGTTGATCGATTTAGTTGTGACAGTTATTACCCTCTTACAACAATTTTCTTTCAGTTGAAAAAAAATATTACCATCCTAAGCAAAAAAATTTATAAGCAATCTAACAGGCTTTGCCTCTTATGTTATATCGAATTTATTTCATGAATTCATACTGTTAGAAGGAAATATTGATTTCAGTGAAATTAAAAATATTTTCAATTTTAATTACGCAATCTCCAACAGAATTTCGTTTATATAATAGCATCTTTACTTTATGAGCTCAGATCAAACTGCAGCGATGGTCTAAATCTAGTCCCGAAGGGATGAACAGTTGAACTGTTGTGTAATTTTCCCTTTTGACGCGTTGTCTTGACCTCAATCCTAGTTCCTAGACGTATGTTCAAAAAGTGATCGTAATAAGAAAAAGATTTAATAAGGAATACTAAACAGTATCCAGTCAAACAATTATTATGAACAACTTCTTTTAAAAATGATGTTCTTATCTCAAAATTTAGTGTATCCACCAAAGCCTGGAAAAACTGAGAAATTGTTTTGGAAAATTGGAATTTTTTTTTCTAGATGGCAATAAAAGTAGGACAGTTATCATTTTTGCATATTTATGAATTATGTATTCAATTACATCTTTTTTTAATTGGTTGTATAAAAAGAATACCCTTTAGATCAGCTTCGTGCTCATTTTCCTTTAAAAAAAATTTACAACACTCACAGAGAATATTTTAAGTCCTGTTAAAGCAAGAACGTAGCTGCTACTATATTAGCCAGAATAATGAGATGGAATCCCTGAATTACAGGGTCTCAACATGTGTAAACGAAAATTAGTAATAAAGTCTTATTGACTGGAAAGCCTTAAAGAATGATTAACGAAACACTCCACCACACCTAAACCTATTAAATATTTTGCGTGGCTATATATTATTCCATCTGAACTTTGCATCTATCTGCACGCACTAGTACGTCGTAGCAGTAACGCCGCTTGAGTTCGAATAGTACTCAACAGTATATGATAACATGGACCAATGATGTGTTTGGGGGAGAGAAATCGAGTGAATCATGTGTAAGCTGTCATTATGTGTAAGCTATCTAAATATATTTCTTTTTTTTTTTACTTCTATCTGCACATGCAACTAATTACGTTGTGATTACTGAAGATCAGTGGCGCTTTTAAAGAAAAAGTTAAGCAAATTAAAGAAGTTGAATCTGTAAATTTGAAAACCATTTCATTTTGGGGGGGAGGGGCAGTCAGGTAATGTGACTGATTTGGAATGAAACGGTAAGATGATTTTTTTTTTTTTTGATTATTTTCTTAATACTATATAATACAGTTCAGAATACATACTCAGTTCTAACCATTCATTCAAAGCTTTTTAATCGAATTGGACTGAAGTACAGTGGTATCTATAAGTGCATTATTTGACACATATATTTATCTATGCATAATTAAATAGTCAGGATCAAGTTTGTGCGTGAAATACTTCACAAAGAACCACCACCCACAGAAGAAATGTACAGTTTCTAGATGAAAACAAAATGTATCAAAAAATTGTTCAACACATGATTTATATAGTTCTAAGTTTATTTAGATTTATTTTCTAAATAAACTTAATATGATTGGTTATTAAAGGATAATTGGTTATTCGAGCCGCTTCCTAATACATAAGCACTTTTTTCACCTAAGGGAGGCAAAGTTCCCCTAAAAGGGCTTAGAATTTAAAAAAATTAAATTTCGCTTAAGTAAGTGGATTTATTGACGAAGGTGGAAAGTAATTAATTGAAGACAAATTATTAACGTAAATATGAGCAATTTTTTGTTACTAACTGCCCATCAGATGGAGAAATGAATATCTAAATCTCCGCTTGATAGACAGGATTTTAATTATGTAATTTGAATGTATGAACTTTAAGTAAGACTTCCCTGTAGAAGATTAACACAGCGAACCCAGTAACAGAACCGATCCTGGATCCATCTGCTTAAGTTATTCAACTTCCACTTGGAAGGGCCCTCACCTCAATTCATTTGGATAATATTAACTGCACATAACTGATGCAATGGGATATGATACACGTTCATGCCTATTCCATATGCTTTGAGAACTGTGGCACACAAATCTAATGGATTCAGCATGGATTGTTCATGGTAAAATTCTAGGAACTTCAGCCAGAAGGAGAAGAAAATTCTGTAGTTAAATATATGTTTACCCTGATAAATAGATTAAAGAGGTGTCAGAAACTTGCCGTCATAAATATGGAAGAGAATAATAAAAAAAGAAAGAAATCATATGATAAGAACAGTATTATAAGAGAATTTAAAAATGGAGACATGGTTCCTTCTACCTAACCGAAGAATATGTTATCAGTCAAATAGTATAGACCAGTGGAGAGACAATGGGGAACAAAATTTCTGAAATAAATTATACTGTCAGTTAACAAGACAAATCCATCCCAAATTTATCATATAAATTTACCTAAGCCTACTTATCAAAGACCTGAATTTGAAAATCTTGTTATTGTCCACAATGAAGAAATTCAGAGTTAGAGAAAGAATTACCTACCATTGATAATGATCCATAAATTTTTAATTTTGAAGATTCTATAGAGATTAGTGAAATTGAATCCAGATTAAATAAAGAGAACGCAAATGGGATAAGTAACATCTTGTGCAAATATTCTCGTTGCAAGCTGGAGAGTTATCGATAATGACAAGAAAACAAATCACGCCAAGAAAAAACTTGCCGAAGCAGAACTCAAAGGGATGCAAAGCTAAGGATGAGCCATGTTTCTTCGAATAAAATAGAAAGATATGGTTTGCATGAGGACTTAAGAATTGACACCTCACAGAAGAGTATTAGACCGATATATTTTGATCAGAAGAATCTAAATTTCAGGTACATGCTAATTACTTAGATTTATTGAGAAAATCACTCCTGAGTGTTAATATGTAAAAAAATTGAAAAATCACTTTACAAAATTAATTAATTTTGTTTTAATATTTTAAGTGCTTAGCACACCGGTGTGACGAATATGAGGTTAAGAACAGGGGAAGAATACTTTCATTAATATGTAGTGCTGACAATTAAGCTAAGGGGGAAGTAGTATTATAATACAGGGATGCATGGGAGCCGATGTTTGGGCAAACAATCCGCTGCGAGGAAACAATAAATTACCAGTAGATAAATGCACTTGAAACTGCCTTGTAGTTACCATTTTCTCAGAGTTTTAGAGACACAAATATAGGTGGGAATAAATTCCATCAGAGCTATTCGAAATGCCATAAACCTACTACAACAGTGAAGCAATAAAGAAACAATGGTGTCGATCTCCTAGTTTGCAGTTTCCTTTCGATTTGGGATCTACCACTTCAAACGAGCGGTGTGACGGATTGCATATAGGTAAGTAACACAGCCTCGTCGTTTTGAAAATACAATTCATGCTTTTATTCGAGATACATATCTACTAGAGTTACATCTTCTATCGCAAACAATAACAATATTTTTTCTACACTGACCCCAAAATACTCTTGTGATCCTTCTCCCCTTTCAACTCTTCTAATCAACTACTTTTTTCTATTTTTCTGACGTCTAAAACACAGTTACATCTTATTATGGCTCAGCATTTCGGCATATGATTCTGCGTCGTAGAACTCTATTACTATCATTACTTCTGCAGCACGAATATGTTTTTAAATCTGTCGCATTGATAGCCTGGATAATAAGAACTCAGGATAACTCAGGAACTTTCTCTCTCTAGGGCGCCATAAACATCAAATAAAATCGAAACCAAATGAGTGCTCCGGATAAAAAGTATTACGAGTTTTACATTGTGCATAATGATGTTAGGAAGAGTGGGTCTTCCGTTATGGAAACCACACTCTGAGAGAGAAGAATGCATCGGCTCTCTTTTCCTTCTGATGAACAAGATGGGAATTGACCATGCGTTCCAAGGTCTTACAAAGGCAGCTCGTTCGTGCAATTGTTCTATAGTTGTGAGGATCATCTGCATCTTTGCCAGGCTCCAAGTCAGGAATCACTATGGCTTCCTGTCATCGATTCGGAGACATATGATCCCTCTATATTCTGTTGTGAAGGAAAAGCAAACTTATAAGCGAGTCTCCAATTTACGAAGCATGTTGTTCCGTTCTCATGCCACCGAGCTGAGGAAACCAGACGATTTCCGTTCTGCTACAAGCCACGCCACCGATCTGAGGAAAACCAGACGTTTTCTGAAGGGAAGAGGAGATTGGTTCGGGAAAACAAATCATTACAAACTGAACTTTCAAACTCATCGGTCGTGTATATTTTCTTTGAGTGATATAATTGTATTCTTATTTAAGTGTCAAATTTAATATCTGTAGATAATTTTGTTTTAATATATCATTCTGCAAAAATAATGTCATTCTTTGAAGTAGTTATTGTGTAGAATTAGTGGAATAACTCAAATTGCCATTTAGGATTTTGAAGCGAAACGGCAGAATGATTCATCCCGCCTTTTGGATTCGAAAGCGAGGTAAGCGTTTTACCTTGTTTATTTTCGCACGTAGAATTGATTATATGTATTTCACACATGTCATAAGTAATTTCATCTAGGCCTAGATTTGTATTATGAAAAGTTCTTCCTCAATTCCCATATTCCAAAATTATAATTATAAGGGTGGCCGACATCTGAAGTTGTATGATAGGTGTACGATCAGAACGATTCTTAGTCGCTAGAAAGGTAGTAATATTAGAATCGGAGCTTGGCGCTTTAACAAATGTATGGCCAACAATACAGGCCACAATTACAAGTGATGAACGCAATATATTTGCCATTTCCAGTATCCGTATTGAACTTTCCTGATCGAGGTTATTTGCATCTTTTTTCTTAATAATTGTTACTCTTGTTGACGATGGGAAAAAAGAGACATACTTGCCTGAATATTCCTCCTAACAGTGACACTGCAGAGACTCTCTTCAGCAACAACGGTAGAAGTTATAACGCCTTGCTAACCAGCCAGAATAAGACGTCTTCTTTAGATTAGTTGGTTTAGGAGAGGCAAGAAACGACCGGCCAGCATTCTTCGGAACCACTGGTCCAAGGTTTGAAAAAGCTGTCAACATCCAAGGTCAGACAACTCTGTCTTCCAAAACGGGGTAGAAAAACCTCCCCCGATGTTTCGGGGGAAAATGTCCAACGCAGCTAACACTTATTCCTACGAAAATCCTGTAATATTGTCGTTGTACGTGAATAAGTTTAGAGAACACATCCTTGTTAGACTCGATGCGCTTATTTCATACAAGTAGGGTGAGGATCGAAATAACATCCTGTTCTTTTAACCAGTTCATCTAAAGACATTGAACACCTGATCCATATACGTTGAAATCATTGTTTTCTGTTTTGAATTATTCGAGTATTTTCTCCTCTCACTTTCTTCAGTGTATGGTCTTTGGTAACATGACATGTCACACTTTTATCCAACTCGGACACTGCGTTCTATACTAGAGCACACAAAATCGTTCGACAACCCTCTCACCCAAAGATTAATCTTCCTATCGTGGAATAGAGCTAGCGACATACCTGATGCCTTATATAATCCCATAGGAACCATTAACCAATGAGCTCACGGATGAGCCTCTAAAGCGCTCAGCCGCAGAAGAGAAATTGCAATAAAAAAAAAACGAACGAAATCGGACTCAAATAAGAACGGCTTGATGGAAACGAATGGAAGAAAAATACTCCAAAAAGCAGCTGCTCTTCAGCTTTAGAAACCTTTTATCTTGAATTATCATGTCTATTCCGATTTCAGCATCATTAAGCAATCAAACTATTTTTCCATTTAATTGTATGTTTTATTTCAGTCTAATTTACATTATTTTTAAACTTAAGAACCAATTACAAATTCTCTATTTGTTATTAAATATAATAGGAAACTGAAAAATCATTTACATAATGTCACTAATACACAATGTATTAAGATTTTGCTTTTGAGTTAATAAGTATCCTATGAATTTTTCGATTGTCAACAAACATATTAGGGTGTATATTAAAACTAATTACTGGAAAATGTTATGCTACGGCAAGTAATATATATTGAAGACATATTTGACATTACCACCAATTTGAATTGATTAAATTTAAGAATAATTCAGAGAATTTATAAAATATTCTCTTGGTTTTGATTTTCATTATTATGTATTAGGAAAATGAATAGAGTAGCATATGAATTTAAATAATTAATGCATGCCATGGTAAATTATAAATATTAAATAAGTTATTAAACATAAAAATATTAAACAAACATGCTATATTGTCTTGTAGCTGCTACTAAAATAAAACCATAAAACAACACTGAAATAAAACATATTTATACATTTTGTGTTTTTAACAAAAGTGTAATACCTTACGTATTGCATATTAAGGCATCAGAAGTGGACTTTTTAAATAAAATTTTTCCCCTAAAAAACTATTAATGATGTTGCCTATAATTCACAATAAACTTTATGATGTAAAAATGATTGCAAATTCTTCATAATTCATTTATTTATTTTCAATATGCCATCTGTAAAAAATATTTGTATTAAGAAATTACTGAAAATACCTTACTTTCTTTTGTACTGGTAAAATTAGATAATAGTACTTTATTTAGCATTAATTTAATACAAAACAAGATTTTTTCCCCAAAAACTCAACCGATTTGATTTTTCTTCCGACTTGTAAAGTAATCATATGTAGTAATCATTTAGTGTTAAATTCCTTCGAACCTTTAGAATTTAAGTTCGAGGAATCTAAAGAACATGTTAAAGAACATTCTTTAAAAATTAACAAGAGTATTTCATCCAAAAGAACAGAAATTTCTATCTTTTGTTGCAAGCGGGTAAGGTTTGTTCGCATCAAATCAATTATATCCCGAGAGAATTTTCCTATATATAACTTAAGAATGCTCTAAAATTATATAGCTTAATTTACATACTATGGACTTTTTCTGATATTGAGAACGTAAATGTTAAAACTAAGAACATTGAGCGATCCCGACTTGAATGGAATCCATAGCCTGCCGATCAGTAGACATATTCGGTTATGCCTTCACTTATCTAAGTACCCAACATGTGATAATATTACTGAGTGGCTGAAAGGCTTTCGAATGTAAGAAAGCGGTTAGTAAGTAGGTTCTTTCGAAATAAATCTAATTTTTATTCCAAGAAACTGTTTCAAAAATATAATAAATTTCCTTTTTAACATTAAACAAAATTCCATATTATATATATAGCTAATATGAGCAATAGATTTGAGCTCTAATATGGATATATTCCATATATCCATATTAGCTCAAAGTTAACACGGTCAAATACTGCATTTAAACATTTGTAATCGATATTGCTTGAAACATAACACTAACTCAATGAAATCACTCACTAGGTATTCTTCCAATATTCTTTCTAGAAGTTTCCTGATTTTAGGGTTATCTAATTTTGCCACCAAGTTCCCCACATACCTATTACTACTTGGTGTGTTGGTGTATTCTCCCCTTATCTGTAAAACCCTCTTTGTCTGTAAGACATCTTTTTGCTACATTCTCTTTCCAAGAGACAATACAGCCCAAATTTTCTATAACAATATGTATGACATAACAAATAAAAGGAACAAAATACTAGAAAATATTATCTTAGTAAATTTCATATTTTATTAAATATCAAAATCATGCATTAATCATGAAATCAAACTCTATTTATTTGTTTCCAAAAATTTTCATGAGAATTTCATTTGGGTGCACGTGTTCTTTCAGCGTTCACAGATTGCGGCATCTGAAACAAATACGATCATAAAAATATTGAAGCATACTTTAAACAACTCAGAAGAAACGTATTACATTTCTATATCGATAAGACTTGAAGATACTTGTGAAAAATCTCATCAGTCATGAAAGTTTGTGCTATTCAAACTGAATTGACACCAATAATTTCGGTGGTTAAAATTTAATTCAAGACAGCAGCTAATGGGTTCCCTTCCTCATGAATCCGAAGACACATAAATTCTTCCTCGCAGGGGAAAGAGGAGTAAGACCGGGTACCATAGCTTAGTCAACGAATGTATTAAACATGGACACAGCAATAATCGTACACATTAAGGCTATTTAAAATTACTATAGGTCTCTTAAAATGTTCAGTTCCTTGGTTACTAATGTGAGCTAAGCGAAAAAACTCTTAAGAGCAACTTTTGAAAAAAGGGTGGATAAAACTGAAAACATGGGGGAGAGAGAGAGAGAAACACAAAACATCAAACATTTTATTTTTAATTTATTTTAGTCAACGTTCAAATTTACAGAAACAAAACAACGAATTTAAGTAGTGAAATCACGTTAATTCATTTATAGTCAGGGGATGAGTCTTTTGCATGCCTCGAAAATTTTTTTTTGTCTTCGCCATCAGGTCAAATCCATTGCTGGCATCGTGGACGCAATTTTTGCAAATAGTTCGAAATAGACACCAACAATATAGCATGTCAGAAATAAGCTGGTCACAATGCCTGCACCATTTTCATTGTTGGCCGAAGGCAGAGAATCATTTAACTCCTCTACAGAAGACCTCCACAAATCATCGTTTCTTGTCCTTCCCTTATGGTTCTTCCACGTTTTTGATCATTTGATTTTCATTTTTCTTTAGGCTCTACTTTCTTCTGATTGACTGTTTGGTTGATGGTTTTTAGAATTGGTAACTTCAATTTGTAATTTGAATTTATATGAGGATAAGGTTAAATACCTGTAAACCTCACCTTTATGTTAACTTTTTTACTTTCGGAGGACGCTGGATATTCACTTGGGAGAAATAAAGATCCACTATACTAAATCTAGAAATGTTTATTTCAGGAGTTGAATGTAGGTTTACCTAAGATTGGGCACCACCAGGGTTTGCCTCACGATTGGATACTCGGTTTTGCACAACAGGACTAGTCACATTGAATATGGCATCAGTGAAACGTTGGCGACTTATAAAATCATCAACGTTTCATTGGCGCAGTGAAAAAGCAAAACCTAGCAGAATAGTCTCACTAAAAATATTATGTCACTTACCATAAATATAAATCAAAGCAAGAGTTACGTAGCTTGTGTTATGGATGGGCTTGTAAACAAAATTATTTTCATTTTTTCGAAAAATGTATGGAAAATTGGAAGAAAGCATCGTTTTCGGAAGAGAGCCGATAGCCGTTTGACGATCCTATTTCATATGTAAGCCGATAGGTAGTAGTATCTTCTGAAAAAAATAGAGAGTATCTAGTTTACCTCCTTTCTTCCAATGAATATAAGTGGTAGTGCGTGGATCCCCCTATATTTTTTATTAAGGCATTTGCCTGAACCCATAGTCTTTCAAATGTTTTTAAATGCAGAGCTGTCTTCATGTCACATTATTATTAAAATGATAAAATTTGAAATGTTAAAATTTCACAGCTTTTTGATTTTTTGGTTTTATATGCTTTCCGTGAGTAAAAAAAAACCGGTAAATTTTTCTTCCATATTTTCTTTTACTGTTTGAAAGGGGTAAACGTTCTTAAACAATGAAAATGTCGTTGTTCTCCCAGCAGCTTCCTCCAAACATCTTCGGTGGACTTTTGGAGATATTTGAATTACCCATTTGACGAATTACCCATTCCGATCCACAAACAACTTATCCAATGCATTTTAATTGTGCCTTTGATAACTAGGCTAGAAATGAATTCCCAACTGGTCGTTCACGGCCGAAAGTACCAAATACGCATCACTGGAGAATGAGCTCAGGGGCCGAGCGATACATATTCGCATTCAACTGTGGAACGTTTTCTAAATATCTCTAGATGGCATTCATTACTTTTGAACTGAATAGTAGTTTGAAGATCTTGACTTCCAGTTTGATCATAGCCTGTCTTAATTCAGTGTTTTGTTCACCTGCTGTTGAGAGAGAGGAAGGAAAACGTAATGTAAACAAGCTGAACTCGGCTCTTTGAACTTCCATGGGATGCACATTCGTGTTTCTGTTTTTCACCCAATGTTTTTTTATTGGTTTTTGCTATGTATTTTTTATTTCTTTCTTTTCAGAGCTGTACCGTCAGTAATGTTTGACTTTGCGTTGCTTTTGGATGTATTTCTTTTACTTTTTATTTCGGAAAGTCTTGACTCCTGCTTGTAATTGCGAAAAAGCGTTGTTTATCAGAAGAATATACTCACATGGTCGACGAGCCCATTAATTATGAGAGTGTGATTAATTTTCTAAAAGGTTTGAAAGGAATATTTCTAGTGATTCTGATGCGGATATTTTGTCAGAGACGGACAAAACAGGACGTTTGTGTTTCTCAACGCTTCGAGAATTACGACACTCGGTCTTCACATTAAGTTTTGTTACTTCTTGTAAATAGTCTTTATTGAATATTTTTTTTATTAATTTTAAAGTTTATTTATGTATTTTGTCAAAAAAAATTTGGAATAATTTCAATAGCGGTTCTAAAAATTATTTCTCAAGGTAAGCATTTTTTATACACATTTTTCTGTAAATTAAAGAAAAAAGATTATTAAAAATACTAATTTTAAAATATAATAATCTATAATTTTACCAAAATACAGATCAACTTAATTAATAATTTAAAATTTTACCTAAAATTATAACATAAGGATGCAAACATTTTTGTGTTATTTCCCCCCCCCCTAAAGTTAGGCTTAGTAACTCAAAACCCCCGGTCCGTGCGACAGTTCTCTTCCATTCTCCACCGAACGTCAAGGTGTGCCCTTCCGAAAATGTTAATTGCATCTTGTAAGAGAAAGCCCCTACACGCACCTTTCTTAACGAGGAAACACTTCTTTTTGCCGTTGAACGTTTTCCCAGTCATTATTGGAATTGTTATACATCTCTTGTTATATTAAGTGTCATTTAGAATGTTTCCATTCATCGGAAGTACCTAGATCAGATTTTCTGGTCTATTTGATGCATGGGCTGTAGCCGCTTATATTACTTGTCGTGATTTTATGTATGGGTTGTCTTAATTAGATATACTAAGACAATTTTGTGATATGGAGGGTATATTAAACCACTAGTGCTAGGTTGGGATGTACTGGCATTAGGTGTTCGTATTCGGAGTCACTACTTAGACTGACGTTTGTTGACTTCGGGTATATTGAGGAGCTAGGGATTGGA
Source organism: Nephila pilipes (assembly GCA_019974015.1). NCBI lineage: Eukaryota > Metazoa > Arthropoda > Arachnida > Araneae > Nephilidae > Nephila > Nephila pilipes. The sequence goes on along the minus strand of BMAW01098061.1, from coordinate 22,122 downwards.
GATGTTTTGGAAGCAGATTTGAAATGACTAACTTTCAGGGTGTGCAGACAACTTGTCCATTGCGTCCTAGCTGCGAATTTGACAAGTGGGCTAGAAAGGATTATTTACTAGGCCACTTACTTTCGTCGTTATTAATTGCGACTTATGAGAGGGGACCGCCACACACCAATTGCTAAGGGAGGATTCTTCCACCTTAGGATTTTTGTTCTGTAAACAGAATTTTGTTAATATCGATGTGTGGTTATATTTTCTGATTTTTTTCCTTAGTTTTGATAAAAAGCTGGGTACGCATATGTTTCTTAGGTAATTGTTTCAGTCCTTCATCGTTTTATTACTCAAATTTAATTATTCTCTATTCAACAGCAACTAATTCTTACACCCACTGTACAAAAATATTAGTGCTTACAGTAAAATAACACTGGAAGTCAGTTTCCAAGTAGAATTATAGGCCAATATTCCATACCTTTCGAGATAATCTACTGCATTCTATTCTGTAATAGATGAGTCCCACATTTTTTTTCAAGAAGTATGGCGAAAACTAGAAATGGAAGTTAATTATGATAGCTGACAGAACTCTTGTTTAAATAAGTGCTAAACAAGATTACATAAAACCACGTTTTTGACGTCACGTAGTTACGGCGACAAGCAAAGGAGCAAAAACGTGTTCGATTTCACATCTACCATTATTGAAGAAAAATCATCTCGTTTGACTACATATTTCAGGTAAGAATGGTGGATGGTGGCTGAGATATTACATAAGTACTTTAATATTTTATTTGCACTTAAATATATAACTTGATACGATAAAAATGTTTAATAACACTTGGTGATAAAAACACTTAGTTTTCTTTCAAAAAGTCTTTAACGTTAAATATTTTAGTTTATATCGAATGATCTCAGATCTTAGCATAACTCTTCAGTTTTCAAAAACTTTTATGTAAATTTGTGGAAACTATTTTTTAGCCTATTAAAAACCAATTTAAATGACAAATGCAATCTTACAGATCTTTCTTGCGTTTCATACGTATAAATGTAGCTTATATGATCGGAAATAATATACATAAAATAATTAGAATAAAACTGTATTAACCTCCAGTCCAGATGTTTACACTAGAAAATAAAAAATTATCAAATAAATATACAATTCGAAAATAATAATTCAAGTACTTCAACAAGTTAAATGTTTTCAATTACAAATAGGAATCTACGATATTATTATACGACACTATAACTAAAAATATTAGTAAAAATATAAGTTAAACAGGTTAATGAATAATAAATCCAGATTATACGTACTTAACTATATGCGATAAAAAGTACCAGGAAATCCCTAGTAGTAATGGATTCTGCCAGTGATTTCTAACTTCCAGAGAAATATAAAGAAGTTAGAGGAGTTCGAAATCATAATTTCAAAACTACCTTGGTGTCCAAAAGTTGAGCAAAATTTTGAAAAGTGAAAAAAAATCTGATAAAATATTGGTGAATTTGAAATAACTTACGGAGAAACATATATTGAAGATAAAACATTGCCTATATATGCAAAGAATTTCAATCGATGTCTTCAGGCGCTTAACACTTGGGCACGTCGGAACGCTGACAACCCGGCTCATTCGGCATAGGCAGTTCACACAGGTTTCGTACAATTCTTGGGTGAAAGAACATTGTTGACGATTAAATAGAACGAAAGGTGGCACTAAGATAGTATGTTTGGGAAAAGAAAAATCGTTGAAATGCTCGAATCCAGATGATCCCAACATCGAAGCGTCTTGAATTCTGAATATTAATCTCAAGACAGTTACAGATGTTTTTAAATACCGGAAATGTTAACTGACGACCAATAAGTTAGTCGATTAACAATTCCAAGCTCGACCAAAAATCACAACCGTTCATGAAGACCGATACATGACAGCTAATGCATGACGTCAGATGGTATGTTATGCCAGAAAACTGGGTTCAGCGCTCAAAGCCCCAGTTTTGGAGTACGAGTTCTCAGACAAACTTTTTAAACCATATGACCAGTACTTTACGTTCCCCTCGCATTTACGCATAAACGAGCTCATTTTAATTGGAGTATAGAACATCAGTATTAGAAGATTAGAAAAGGGGTTGCCAGCTTTTGTGTCATCTTCTTCACTTGACCAAGACTCAAAAGGATGATGCCCGTCGCCAATAGGCCCTCATGATGCTCGTTAATAAAAATCAATCAAAAATATTTCTTCTCTGTTGTCTTTAATGAGTTGATTACTGAAGAAGATGATGACTTACAGGGACGTGAAAGGAAGCGAGATCTTGTACCTTTTGACTTTGGTAGCTACTTTTCGTCGCCACATAAGAAGTAATGTAAGAAATTATAATTTAGACGGAAGCAGTTTCAAACCATGATTCAGGTATTTTTATCGTTTATATTCTCTGTAACTGCAGTTAACGCTCTATTCACACCAAATATCGAAAAAAAGGTTCGATACTACTTACACTACATTATTCCCTATACAGTAATTGCATATCTTTGGAAAAGACAAATCTTTCTAAAACAAGTTTTTGGAACCTAGAACAAAGTTACTATAGAGTTAACACAAATATATATGAACAAAAAGTTGAGAACCTTTCAAGGGAAAAAAACTCTTTTAAAACTATTTTTCATTATTTCCTAAATGTTCTTATGTTGCTTACATTTAATTTCTTTACCTTTTAAATTTTTTCTTCCAATAATTCATGTTCTACACGTTATAATATGACTGCTTGACTTTTTTCTTAATGGCCTTTTAAATAATTAAGGAGTTAGTATTGTTAATGTTGTTACTCTAGAAATATTTGATTGATGGTGATGAGAGATGATGATAATGCCACTCGATTCTCACAAAATATCAAAACAATGAGATTAAATGCTACATAGACACAACACTTTCCCCTTTTCCTAAAGATTCAAGTACACCTTAATGGACATCACTTTTGCACTGACGACGAAGTGAAAGTTACTATTAAAGCTTGATGTTAACAACAATCACAGCAACTCTTCTCCGACTGATATGCCCAACTAATAAGGCGTTGTCGCAAGTGAGAGCATTGAACAACATTGAGCAATGCAGGTGACTGCCTACGGTGGCAAAATTTAGGAGCGGCAAAACCACTTGATCTAGAGCGCAAAAAAAAAAAAAAAAAAAAAAAAAAAATTCGAAAGAAACTTCGAAAAACGTTGTTTTAATTTAGGTTTAGACTTTACATTTTACTGTACTGGCTTTGCTTATTGCTTTAAAAGTGTGCACAAATTATCACTGAAAATAGAAGCTACAATTTTTAGCTTGCAAATTCGTTATCGATAACTTGTTAAAATAGCAAATTTTGTTTTTCAGTAAAACAATTTTGAGTAAATTTATATCAATATTATTGTCTTAACTCAATTATATGTAATTTTTCTGCTTAACAGGGTTCTTTCTTTTATTCTACATATATATATATATTTCTTTAATTTTAAAATGTTTTTGATGCTTGAGTAGTAGTATTTTTTGGTTTTGCCTACGGTGGCAAAAATGCGCTTTGGCCTGTCGTAGCTCGAAGGACTAGAGGCATTACATAGAGTGAAAATGTAATACCCATAATTCAAAAACGGTGCATATAGAGTAACAAGCAAAAAAAAAAAAAACTGTGCCCATGGAGGCGTTATTTTCAATCATGCTGTGCGTATGTGTGGGTGTTATTCATTATTTCTTCATTTTGTATCTAAAATAGATAATTAACTTTCATTAAAATTTATTTAAAATATTTTTCATGTATTGAGATCAATCGAAGTATTTTACCGAAAAAAGAATTATAAACGAGATTTTATTTGTAATGATACAAATAAACGAAAGAAAATATACTCACGCAAGCCCAAAATACCTGAAATAAAGTTATTGCATTTAATGAAATTTGTATGTAAGACTTATATACAGATTTCAAGCTCTTAATGAATTAAATGGATAAATCAACTATCGAAAGAAAATTGTCTTAAAATAGTAACATTAATCTACTGAAATAAATATTTATCATTAACGTATTAGAAATACAAAACTTAGTAATTTCTACATTCTAATATTTTTCATATTTTTAATTTCCCTTATCTTCTTATTGTTTCACTTGAATCTCTCTCTCTTTTGTAGAGATACATTGCACAACATACAAACAGAAGTTAAAATCGTTATATAATATTAACGATTACGGTCTACCAGAATACTCTGTAAAATTAAAGAAAGTAATACATTTTTATACAATTAATAACATATTGTACAGTATAATTTTCATCGTTACTTATGATCTATTGAAGGATAATGGTCATTTGTACGTACTGTTTTTGAAAAGTACCTTGTCATTAGAGGCAAAGAACTCAGTAGTACTAGGTTAATATCTGTTTCAGTTTTGAATATTTTTAAATCAAAAACATTTTGTTGAGAGTGAAGCAGATGATATTCGGAAAGTGTTAGGTCTGGAAAGTAGGGTGGATGTGACAAAACTAGCTGTACGATTTGCTGACAAGTCTTTAAAGCAGCACATGGTTTGGTATTATCATGATACAGTCTGATGGTGGTGTTAATTAGATCAAGAACCAGATGTGATTACGCTGCACCAAACAAGATGTAACTGCATATTGTTATCCAGTGATCCTTCCCTTTTTCTAAAATGTCTGTTAATATCAAAGGTTGCGATTATGAGTGGTTCAGCCACCCCTTACTTTTTGCAGAAAGGATTGAATTTTTGTTTCATTTTAGCCACCTAAAACTAGAACTTTAAATAAAATATTTTTAAGCCTTGTTTTCTTTTCACCTAATTACCCTTTTATTTAATGGGTTTTCTTTAACTCACATTGTATGTCTCAGTCAAAATTTTAAAAACTTTTTTCTCATATTTGAAAGCGCTCAGTTGAGCTGAAATGTTCTATGCACGATTGTTTGGATAATTTTATTATAATAATAGGATAATTTAATTATAATTAATAAAAATTAATTGATTAAAACTAATTATTTAAAGAATTAAATTTTAAACCAAGTCGTTAAATTCGTCGGGTCGCTAAAGGGGTCATTGCTTAAATTCTCTTTTGTTAATTATTATTTCGTTAAAAAATTAATGAAAAATAATTTTTTAATTATAATTTTTATTGAAAAAAAAATTTAAAAAAATTATGTTACACAAAGTGTGAAGTTTGAAAGAAAATTCATGTTCAAGAAACTCGTTTTTTTAAAGGTGTTATTTCATTTCTTTATTAATTGAGAAATATACTTAGCTGAAATATGCACTCAATAAAATAAAATGGTCCACACCGCTCCAAGCACCACAAGTAGGAGACCACAGAGGAGACTTGATCAGAAAGGGTAGCATATTGCTACGAACCCGAGATTATGTTTCTCTGCAACGGTTCTTTTATGAAGAAAAAGAAACAATTGCAAAGATTTCATCAGGTAGCCAAGGAAAATTTTATCAATGACCTCTTAACCTTGGTGACGAATTTGGTGACCGTTTCGGTGAGAAATAGAATTCGACAGCAAAAGAATATTTCTAGAAAATGCTGGAATCTTTGCGATATATTCATTGGGAAGAAAGTTACAGATTTTCTTGAATTTTCCTCGCGACGTCACACATAGATGAGCGCAGAAAAAAGAGAGAAGATGGGATGCCTATGGGATCGATCGGGAATTCGACTGAGAAGCGATTGGCATTGGCATAATAAATACGCCGAGGAGTTACCGGTAACCCAACCGAAGGAATCTGCTGAAAAGTAACCTGTAATCATGGAAACTGTCGAGTCTGTCTTAGAAGGGTGAAGTATTACTGCGAAGATTTGTCCATGGTGTGAACTAGTAAGCTGAGGAGTTGAATGTTAATAATACTACTGTGACTGTCAGTTCAAGTATTGTTTTGTTCCTGAATCTGTATCACTAACTTGTAAAAAGGCCATGTTTCTGTTTTTACTTTTACTGACCAAGCTTTGCTACCTGTGTGTTGCGCTGTCCTGCAGATTCGTGAATAAAGTATCATCTGCCATTTCCCTCCGTGTCGGACTGATTTCCCTTGCATATACCCACACACGATTAAAAAATAATTGTAACAATATGCTAGGATATCCAAAGTTGATGAATGGGTAAAAGTCTACGCCATGCAAAACAAAGACAATGGTGTTTGAAAACAGAGAAACTTAACATATGTGACTCTGAGAAATTTATTTTACATTGCATATCTTTCTTTCTATGATATAATTAATTGTATTACTTTGAAAGCCTAATTAAATGTTGTTTAGTGTAAGCAATCTAAGAGTGTATTTTATTTTTCTTGCATATCTTGTAGTGTAACAGGATATAAAACAAGACCTTAAGTAAACTCATTAATTGGAATGTGACAAATTATCACTTTTGATGTTATTTCAAACAGGCCATACTTTTTTAAATAAAATTATAACTGTTCATTTACGATTTCTCAAAATACTTCTATTTAATTGTACATGTGTAATTTTGTCCTTTTGATGAAAGTTATATTGCATAATATGAATCGAATTTAATTTTACAGTGGTTTAGCTCAATTACACCCTAGTAATAAAACTAAACCACTGTAAAATTGGTATAAGTTGTGTACTCTCTTTTACTTCTTTTTCCAAATTCACTCAGAAGGAGTTGAGAATTGATCATCTTGTTACTAAATTTTTAAATTGGGTCTACCCTCCTTATAATTCCTGCCTCTTATTTTTTGTATATTTTTAGTCCCTGATTCTAAATCCCAATACCCCCCACTGATAAATATGACACCTTTTGCCTCTGAAACAATCATCACCTTAATTTTTCAAGCTAGACTTCGGTTCTCTTTGGAACAAATTTACCGAAAGTAACTCATAATTGTTTGTTAATAAATATTGTTCTCATAATTGCTTGATTTCTGGAGTATAATGATGAATCCAAGTCGAGTCGATAGTGAGAGTTCAACTCGGAAGCAATCCATTCAACCAGTGAACTATGTGACACTTATTAGCAGATGACATAGCCTTTTCAGAAATTACAGTTCTCAATGGTAACTACAGCATGATTTAACAACGTCATCTGCCTTTAAAGATACGTACTTTTTGAACTTGCCTTGTGATGCGCACTTGGGCTTGATGAATTCAAGCTTTCAAAATGATTTTAAAGTAACGGAGACGTCATCAATAAGGAAAAATGAGCCTATTTTATGTCAAGTTTAAGTATTCCTCCTTTTTTAAAATTTAAAGCAACGAAAGACATATTTTAACACAGAAATATCCGTATATTTATGCATCTATTTATGCAAAAAAATTATGTTTATAAATGTAAATAATTATGTATGAGCAATTAACAATTAGCAGCTGTATATACATTTGCACTTACACTGCGGAACACTGAAAATACAACCAGGAAGGAGTGACTAGAAAATTATGCAAATTTAAGGGTAGACTCATGTCGCCGAGTTATGCGAATGATGTGAAATACGCAGCTCTCCAGCGCACGTTGAAGAAGATATAAGGGAAGGCACTTGCAAAATGTTGAATTTTCACATCGTTATTTCTACTAGGGAAATTATCGTAGAAAAGTTGTTCTTGTCTCAAAGGACGCTTCCAATAGCAGAGAATGTTAGGCCGTCGTCAACAAAGGTAATTCCAGGAAACAGACAATTTTACAAGGGGCATGTTGATTGAACTGAGAAGTGCAGGTTGGTCCATACGGCAAAGCTCAGCTGACACACACTTAGACACGTCCACAGTAAACCAACTATGGCGAAGATGCTTGAAACAAGGAATTATGGCAAGTTTGAGGGGTGCCGGTGTAGTCAGAGTGATGTTAGCATTCCTGGATCGACGCACCCACCGACAAGCGGAGGTGGGCTCGGAAGCCACTTCTACCTCCATTTTGCAGCATGTTCAAGTCACCATGGATTTTCCCATGCCGACCAGAACCATTTCCTGTCAATTGGTTTCCAGTGGTCTGCACTCATGGCGTCCGTAAAGAAGACTACCATTGATCGTACAGCATAGACACCAACATCTGCCGTGGTGCCGGGCTTGAGCAATGTGAATGAAGGAAGGGCCCAGGGTCATGTTCTCAGATGAGTAACTCTTCGGTTTCTCCAATGATAGTCCCTGCATACGTGTATGGCATCGGCGTGGAAACAGATCCAATCCGGACAACATTCCTCTATCTTAAGGGAGTGTCTAGTGCCCTTTATCAGCGGGATAATGCCCTACCGCACACTGTTCGCATCAGCCAACGTGCTCTGCAAGGTGTACAAATACTTCCTTGGCCACCGTTCTCACAACAATTGAACACATTTGCGATGTGATCGGACGCCCTTTGCATACCCGGAAACATGATAAAATGTAGTTACATAATAAAATCTCGTCGCTACTGTGTCTGTATTCTTTACTTTTTCGTGCCTTAAATGTTCTTTCAGATGCTCTAAATCATGTGCAAAAGTATGTTAGGGGTTACGCGGTAAGAAAACAGTAATGACAGTCACACTGCTAAAAAAAGATTAAAAGAATTTTAAAATGTAGTTCGAAATTTTTAAGGTTTTTCAGTAGTAGTATTGACTTCCTTATCAACAAAATATTCGATGGAAGAGGGGCTGCTTCAGTGAAGAACCAGGTTTGGCACTCTTTTTACTCGCGATTCACTCTTCCTCGATGTTAACATTTCATTATTGGCTCATGCAAGGCTGTGTAAAGGAACAGATAATGAATTTATTCTCATTTTGTGTAACTCTTTAAAATGAATATTTGTAGTTAATTCAACATTATTTTGGAGAAAGTTTCTAAATCTGTAATGGGTGAAACAGATTGCATGCGAGAGGGGAAGAAGGGTACCTGGAGGGTTTAGGGGCTGGATATCCCTGGAATGGAGCCGACCTAGCTTAAGGCAAACGGACTAAAAAATGTTGGGAAACACTGCCTTATGTTAATAGTTATCGGTCTTTTCTCTCGAAGTCGGGAAACACTAAACTTTAGAAAATGTTTTTCGAAGAACATTTGTAATGAATCCGAAGTTTTAAAGCAAGAGTGACCAGCGTTTTTGAAAACAATAGCCCAATGAAAAAAAAAACTTCAAAATATTTTTTTTAAAATAATAAAATGCATTTTCATGCTAGAATAAGATTCCTTCGAGAATATTGGTTGATGTAAATATCATTGTTTTAAAATTACAATGCTTAAAGAATTTAATGTGATACGCGATTTTTGCACATTTCAATAATATTGCAACTGCAAAGCTTCTTTTATATTCTCTAGACACTCGTTTTGTTTCAATATCCGCCATCGTTGAAAATCTTACCTTGAAAAGATGCGACGAGAAAAATAATATGCATACTGCTTGTTTTGCTAGACCTAGAGATTCATCTTTAGAAGAGATCCAAAATAATTTATAATGGACCATTCCCCTGACAATCATTGTGACGAAAAATGCTGGGTTTCTCTAAATCTAGGGTTTTCTCTTGGTTTCTCTTGGGCTAATAAATGACGTCCTTTTTCATAATAAATTTATATGTGCATTAAATTAAACGTAAATAATTAAAATGTTCCATAATCACTCACGTTAGTTCATAACACCATACAAAAATTATTTTATTCTTATCTAATTTTTTTTAGCAATAACTTTTATGTATTCAATTTTTTTAGGTAAATTTAGTGGATTCACTTGTCACCAGAGTTTCACAGACAAACAGATCCAGAAACACGGTTTTTGGTTGAAGTGTTCCTAGAAAAGGAATCTAGTAGGACTATTAGTCATAATGATTTTTTTTCGAGCATGAAAGCCTGGTTATCCATCGAGGATAACCAGATAGTCCATTATTTTCGTCCTTTTTTTCGTTATTCCCTCCCTCCTGTTCTTTCTTTTTGCATTTTCAGAGTTTTGTTTAGATTTCAAGAACACATTTAAAAAAAAATAACGAGTGTTTAGCGTCAACTGGGCCAAATATCGTACCAATGGACCAACTAACCACCCAATAAATCGTAATTACTTATCAAAAAAGTTTTAACAACTGCTGATTATTATTTTCCCTCGCCATTAATAAGAAAAAGCATCAAATTGTGTAATTAAGAGAAAGAACCAAAAAATGATAATAACCAATTTTTATTTTAATTCACTTTCTTGCATTGTTTTTTCTGAAATTAAACACCCTAAACGCTTTGAACTAACGTTTAAAATATCAGTTTAAATCAACACTAATCAACTCATTCGGATTCAAATAAGCAGATGATCTCAATTTGAGGATTCGCTTTTGGAACCCTCTTCCGCCCTCTTTCAGGTCTCTGATAACCTCTTAGATCAAGAACAACGGAATACAACAATTCCCTTTGATTCCCTCTGACTAGTTCTATCACCAACTAATTTCCCATTCTTTCCTACTATTCATTTCATCGATACTTACAAATGTAATTTATCTAATCTATTCATTTCACTTCATAACTCCAACCTAATCTACATGAGTCACATTTCGTTTTATTGGAAGGGATTTCATTTGAAACAATTCGAATGGAAATATCCACAAGGTTAGAGAAGGGAAAATTGGGATGAAGTCCAAATGCGATATCCCATTCAAATTGGAGAGAGATACAACTGTTAGTGGAGTAGCCAGAGGGAAAGAGCAATCTGTTTATTTTTGAAATTTTATAGGCGAGCTGCTTGAAGAGTTTTTTTTTCCGTTTCTTTATTTACATCTTACTTATTAATATGTTTCAGTAAATCTTTATTCATTTTATTATTTGGACTACCAAATTTTAAATTATAATAATTTTTAAACCTTATAAATTTAATTAATTTACAAATCCAAAAATAAATCACCACACTTACCCTTAGCTACAAATGAAAAAAGAAATGAATACATTTTGATGAAAAACATTTAAAATTATATATATATATATATATATATATATAAGAGCACCTAATTATTTTTTTCGTGAATTGTATATAAATTATGTTAATGTTGAAAGCTTTAAATTTTATTTGAATCCGAATTCAATTTTATTAGTCTAATGGAGTGCTTATTCTCCATTGACTACATTCGCATTAACAGACATCTAGAAGATGTCTGACCCAGTAAAAGAATATAAATATAGTTCAGTTCATTTTCACGGAACAATTTAGGGACCTCTATCCTTGCTTTACGCTCCTAATTGATCTTGCATATTTTAATTAAATGATGGAAGAGATTGTGAAATTCAGAAATTGTCGGTAGAGATTAGAGTCTACATTTTTTTTCAATATGTTTTTCAGATTTGCATCTTGTTGTTGGAAAGCACATATTTTTCCTTGAACAAAGCATTTCGATTTGCAGTCATATACATTAGTTCAGTTCATTTTTCTACATATAATGGAAAAATATTTATTACTATGAGGCAAATTTTTAAATTAATCAGGTAAAGTTAAACCCTTGTTATTGTTCTAATTAAATTTGTTTTTACTTTTCACAAAATTGCTACTTTTTCTGAAAAAGTAAACCAAAAACAACTTGATTTTTGCAGCCATCTTATGGTATGAATATGAACTAATCTGCTTCAAAGATTCCTCATAAAATATCTGGATTAGCAGTTCTAAATTTTACTTTAATACTTTTTAATATATTACTTGTAATGCTACTTTCCTTCACTGTCATTTACACAAGTATTTATAAATTAAATGCAAAATATATGTTTCATATATCAAATCATAACAGACTCATATTATGCAACAAAGAAAACACTCAAAAATATATTAATGACGCTTCATTTTATTTTATATAAAAATTAATGGAAATCCAAATATAAGAAATATGGTTCGAACTATTCATCTTTTTTAAATGATCTTCCTCATCTTAATGTCCAATAGAAATACAGTCAAATTACAAAGAATGCTCCGAAAGTAAGTTTTGTCATTTTCTTCTCAAGTAAAATTTATTGAATAAAAAAAATAATAAACCACGATTTCATGAACTACATACCTTTCACTGTTTTTCGACATAATCGCGATTCATATTGAGACATTTGTCGTAGCGAGCGTGGTATGATAATTTAATTAGTGTACCAGCCTCTAAAAGAAGAGCAATAAGTTTGAAGAAACCACTCTGATAATACTCGTTGCTCTGCAATGCGAGGAAATGTCACACATCTTATTCCACCTCAATTGTGTTTTGGATGCATCTGAGCACGACCAATACGCAGTGTAGACGCCACGTCTAACACAGTTATGTGCCTATCTGCTAACACCATGTTCTGTACTCTAGCAGTGTTGTTTTCATTCATGAACATGGAGGGACGCTCTTTTCAGTCAACATCCTCCACACTCTACCTTAATTCACTGAGCATGCAACACCAGCGTCCAATCATTTAGATGAGGCATAACCTGTTCACCACACACGGTCTGTAGGCGTTAACGGATTAGTCCCTCGTGCCCACTCATACCGGATAATAGCATGTACTTCTATTGCCGACTACGTTGTTAGTCACATCTCGATCATGTTGGTCTGCTGTTACCTTCTTTTCTTCGTCGATCTGCGCAAATGTCATTCCTCATCCACTGACGCTACTTCCGTCGTTGAACCAGCAATGGATGTGGATTGATATGGCAATTGCTTGCTTCATTTGATGAACCATGTGCTCTTCCAAAAAATGACAAAACTTATTTTTGGAACATCTCTAGTATTAGTATAAATGCGTTTACTGTGGGGGGAACTAATGGCTGGATTTAGATTTCTAAACATAACATTTTTGGTGAAAAATTCCAAATGTAACTTTTTAATATTTGCTTATCACACGTTTACGTATAGCAACAGAGATTATATTACATTGGTTATAAGTAATTTATTATTTTTGTAATTTTAAATGAAAAAGAGCTCTCTTCTCATAATTATGTACCATCGGTCCTAGCACATCGGTTAATGAGTGTTTGCTGCTCTGATCTCTGAAATTTCGATTGAAACGTAATTTTAATTATGAAAAACGTTTTTAATTCCTGAAATCTTATGTTTTTGTTCTGGTGAGAGGATAAAGTAATTTAGCTTAAAAAGAAACTCGTAAAGAAGACCAATTAAAAGAGCAAAACTGAATTGTTTACTGTTTTTCTTTTCCAGTATGATTATGCCACACATTTTGACGTCTAAATGGTGCATTTTGGTCTGTTTCAATCCTTTCTCTCTAAGTCTTTTACATAACTACTACTCCCCCCAAGCCTTGAACTTCTCGTTCTATTTCGTCCCAAAAAGAAACAAAAGTCCACTTTTCTAGAAATATATATTTATTGCCTCTGAAGTGACAAATATGCAGAAAAAGAAAATTTCCAAAATTACAATATTGAAAATAATTATCGCTGAACAGAAAACAGACATTTTAAAATAGTTTCTGACAAAGCAGACATTTTCCCCCAAGAAATCAAGCGACGACATATGAATTCTATTAAATTGGAAACCAAACACTGATGCGCAGTACTTGAGGTGTTTATTCCGCTATTGTATATGACCTATATGACCCTGAATATTGAGATAATTAAAAATACAACTATCGGTAGGAAAGAGACCGAACCAAAGTTGTGATGCATTGCTCCAAGGAATATATGTATATGTACACACACACACACAAAACGGGGTAGTCATAAATTTTTTTTTGTCAACATCTTCACCTCTAGCGTCCGTTCCGTTTAACCGATCGAGATAAGATTTCAAATATAGTGGAAACACAGTGGCGCTTACGGTTACGAATATAGTAACAGAAACTCGAAATTTTCGAAATCGGCAAAGTCTACTTTTCCCATCGCAAAATCTTCCGGGCATACGAAAACCTTAAATAGCGTTGGAACGAAATTTATATTCCCAAAAACGGACGTGTTTTGCACATACAAAAAACAGTTTTCCAGGGCAAACGGAGGAATACTTAACATGACAGAGACAAGACATCAATCACTAATGATAACGTCATATCGGACAAAAGAATACATTGATTTACATCAAACATTTTCCATATGAATATCATCACAGCCAATTACGCTTTGCATGTGTTAAACGGTGGACAATAATGCATGGTATGAAGGAAGTTTGCATCTCACACTTTATATGATCTTTTAAAACAGGCAAAGTTTGTGGATAGCACATGTAAACTCTAGATTTGATTCATCCCCCAAACCAGAAATCCATTGGAGTCAGATCATGGAGGCCACGGAAATGAAAAGGCAGTGAGATGATTGCGATCACCAAAATGCTGTTCTAGGACCCTGAGAACAGTCTTCTCTATTCTTCTTTGGGGCACCATTTTGCATCCAAACGATGTCATTTAATGCATTCCGATGAAACAATTCTGGTCTTACATAATTTTTCTGCATGGCTGTATAGCGAGAGACTGTTACAGAGCATGTTATCAAGTCCGTTGGTGTCGCTTCCTCAAAGAAGTACTGGCAGAGAACAACTGCGCCTGTAATGCTGCATCACACAGCAACTTTAGCGTCGAATAAAGGTTCTGATATCACAGGGTGAAGATTCGTGTTTGCTCAGTGCGCACAATTTTCGGTGTTCATGTTGCCATTTAAATTGAAATGCGTCTCGTCCATCCATAGTATGCGAAGAGGCCAGTCATTATCAACATCCTAAAGTCATTCTAAGATGCACTTCCGTTACAATGTCCTCAGAAACAGTTGGCCATCCGGGTGGCAGTTTATCACAAGGGCAACCCGTATCTCTTCGAATTTCTTTACAAAATCACGCAGACCTTGCGAAGTACATGGGCCACGTCTTTGGAGACGATTTCGGCCATAAACACGCAAGGCTTCCGCAGCATTCATCCCATTTTCTTAACACAGTTTTACCAATTCACCACGAAATATCCCAAGCAGAATCATTTAGTAAGTATGTGCCAGCTCACGATTGTCAGTGTCTTCACTTTAGTTTCATTGAGTTTTTCAGAACAGTTTTTGTATGTGCATAACACGTCCGTTTTTGGGAATATGAATTTCGTTACAACGCTTTTTGAGGTTTTCACATGCGCTGAGCATTTTGCGACGGGAAAAAGTTGGCGTGATCATTCGAAAATTTCGAGTTTTTGTTACAGTAATAGTAACCGTGAACGCTAAAGTGTTGCCATTCACAGAATTTTGAGGGCATATTTCCAAATAACTATATCGAAATCTCATTTCGAAATGTTAAACAGAACAGAAAATAGAAATGCAGATGTTGGCAATTTTTTTATGACCACCCTGTGTGTATTTATATATATATATATAACAAAAAAAAGACGAACCAAGAAGGAGTTGCCCGATTGTAATAACATTTCGTATGCAAAGACCGAACATGCAAATGATTAAAATTTGGTCTCCAATGAATGAATAGCAGGAGCTACAGTGCATCGAAACTGCGCATTCAGCAGATATATAAAAGAAACGATTCTCAATCTGATGGTCATTTCTGCTGCAATCAATTTTCTGCTGCATTGCAATTTAGGATACCCTTCAACAACTGAAAAATGCCTCACTACAGGATTCGAGCTCATTACGAGCAAATGTCAGAGTTTGAAAGAGTTCGTATCATTGGATTGAAAGAGGCAGGTTGGGCAAATCGGAAAATCGCTCGTCATATAGGTCGAAGAGATGTGGTGATTAGAAGATGTTGTCAAGAATGAGTGGATAATGGCATATTTCAGGGTCATTATGGTAGCGATCGATCTGGCCCACAGCAGATCGGGAGGATAGAGTGATTGTCAGATCAGCTGTCACAGTGCCTGATTTATCGTTACCAGCCATCAGACGTGCGACCCACACACGAGTGTCTACGACGACCATTCACAGACGGTTGATAAAGTGAAATCTACGCTCGTACCGACGGCTACGCCACCTGTTACTCACGCCAGCACACTGTCGAGCCAGATTACTGCGAAGCTTGGCTCGATCGGGTAGGAATGATGTTGACTGGTGACATATAGTGTTTAGCGAAGAATCCCGCTTCCAATAGTGTCCGGATGATCGAAGATGTGTCTGGAGACGCTCAGGGGAGCATGCTGATCCTGCTTTCACTATTGCACGCCACAGAGGCCCACAACCAGGAGTTATGGTCTGGGGTGCCATTTCCCTTTATAGTCGGACCCCTTTGGTCATCATTAGAGACACACTTACAGCACAGCGGTACGTCGACGACATTCTGAGACCGGTTTTGTTACCGTTCCTTTTGCGGTACTCTGGTCTTATTTTCAGCAAGATAATGCTGCACCACATACGGTACGTGTTGCTATGATCTGTCTTACAGATTGTCAAACACTTCCTTGCCCAGCCAGATCTCTCTCCAATCGAGCATGTCTGCGATATGATGGAAAGGCGAGTGCATCTCCAAAGGAATGTTGATGACCTAGCCCGACAATTGGAGCAAATTTTGGCAAGAAATACCACAGGAGACCACCAGGGAGCTTTATCACTCTATACCACATCATGTGGTAACTTGCATCTGGATTAGAGGTAGGTCAACACCTTATTGAATTCGTTACTTTATAACTATGCAACTCTGAAATAAATCATTCAATTTTTCTAAAATTTTAATCATTTTCTTTTCTGTATATAATTTTCCTAACCGCCAATTTTATATATATATAATGATGCGAAATGAGGTATATGAATGCTCGTTACTTTAAAGGTAAAATATTGTTTTATATAGCTTTGTAATTTAAAAAATATTTAGTGTAGTATTGTAAAACAATTGAAATTGAATACTAATTATGAAATACAAATATGAAAAGAAATACTGCAAAATATTAAAAATATTTTTACCTCCGTTTTCTGCCTCTAAACAGATAAAATAAACAGTAATAACAATATTAAGAAACAGATAAACCTTATTTTAACCCATACCTTGGCGATAGAAAACAAAACAAGCGGCAAATGACATTTTAAGTTTTCTATCGCCAAGGTGTGGTCTAAAATAAATATACATAATTTCAATATCAATTTTTCGCAGCCATATGTATATTATTTCCGTTGCCAAATTGTACATTATAAATTTTTATAAGTAACTGAAAAATGAAATGAAAGTATTCATAAGAAATCCTAAGGTTTTAAAATATCATTAGATTTTTAATATTAAATTCTATTTCAAAGAATAACTGGAATATAGTTGGAAAGATTAAAGACATATTATGCTGTTGACGCCTGTCTCAATAAGACGCTAATTATGGCTTAGGTATCAATTATTTAGCTATAGTTTGTATTGATTCAAAAACACATAACCCATATTCAATTCGAATTTGGATTTCGTTGTTGTAATAAGCTTCAATTAAACACTATTCATACACAAACATTTCGTAATATAAAAAATAAACTCATTAAATTAAATCTTTAAAAAAATTAGCATCTTTGTTTAGAATGCTATACAATCCGTTACAAAGCATGAATATTTCGAAATTCTTCCCCCAACTTATTATAGTTGAAAATGTTACTCGTAATCAGACTCTTTTGTTTATATAAACAGATATCTGGATGTTAACATTTTATTTGTTTCATTGAATATATAGGTGCCACAGAAGCGTTTATTATCTGTAAAACTTCCGCCCAAATCTTGTCGTAAGAATTTGGCTGTAACGATTTTTTTTCTGGTAGCCGGCATCCTAATATTTCTCTTCTCGCAGCCGACAACACATTATTTTTCTTCTCTGAAATTTTACTTCAAAAATTATTTTCAATTAATTACATTGCATATACTAAAATATTAAATTCTAGAGGATAAAAACCTAATAATCAATGAACATAGGCCGGTTTTTGTAAAAATTGTTCAACAACAGATTAGGTTACTTAATTGGGAAGGATGTTTTGGTCGATTGAATATTTTAACAGATGGGTTTTGCTGATTTTAAAAGCGCATACGATATGGTATGGAGAGAGATAGAAAACATGTCACCACCGCTGATCTTGCATTTGAACATAGTCATTAAAGTGAAATACGAAATCTTTGATAGAAAAGAAAGTTAATCAAGCTCTATGTGTTATCAGATCGGTTCAATAGAAATAATATGACTTTGAATTCGGAGAAGACTGCTTCAATCCTTTTCGCTGATCCACCGGGCACACCTCCCTGATCTAAAGCGTAGGAATGTTTCACTTACCCACACAGAACAAATTTAATCATTTGGTAGTGACTTTTGACAGTTAATTGAGCTGGGAGTTACATACTGAAACAACTTTAAGGCACATTTTAAGAAGAGTGACTGTTCTAAAGCAACTGCTAGATCCCTATGGGTATGTGATAGATCAACTTTATATTGCACTTATAAGACTTTTACCCCATTTTAATTTCTTACTGCTGTGAACCACTCATTAAGGCAGGTGATGAAGTTTTGAGAAGACTAGAGCTTTTACAAAATCAATCGTACACACTCATTATCGGAGGGGGGGGTAACAACACTGATTGACGCTTTGCTTTTATTGACAAATGAATAAGTACATTAAATTTATCATTACAGAAAAGGCTATTTTTGAGAAATTAATTAAATCTGGAAATCTTTACTGTATTAATTATCTAACAAGCATTATAAATTTTAAAATTCAAAAAGGTTTCGTTGAGTTTGTCCGGGATATCTGACAGAATTTTGAACTAACAAATGATGTTCAGGAGATTATAAAGTCGTTTAATCCCCTTAGAAAATTTAATTACAGATTGAAACAAATCTGTGTTTTTCAATTCAACGTTTTAAGAGAAAAAAAAAATCTCTACAGATGTTTTGAGGTGTTATGATCTAGAACCGATTGACACAAGCTATTCAGAATCTGAGTGGTTGCATGTATGGCTCCTTTCATGATAATCTCACTATTATAGATTCAGAAGTAATTTTGAAATAATTTTCCTTCTGTGCTTCTACAGGAAAATATCGAATAGCTTTTGCTAGAGAAGTGAAGCTATCCGAATTGCTCTGGAATATTTATTGTTTTTCAAGTATAAATTTGATAGAGTGGTCTTATATATTTTTTTTTATTCACAAGCCGTAATTAAGGCTTTAATTTAATTATCTCACTCTCATCAACGAAAGTCTCCCTCGCTCTCGTCAACATTTGAGGGAGTTATTTTTAAGACTCCAGTTTTCCCGCCATTTTGATTTCGTGGACGTAATGTTAATCTAATGGAATTTCGACTTTAATTTTCACATCTTTACTATTTGATCTATTTGAATGCAATATAGGGCACCTGAAAGAGCAAGAAATAATTAATGCTTCTGTGGAATTACTTTATCCCTCCGATTTTTAAAAATATTTTTATTCTTATTTTAAAGATTCGTTTGTGAGTTTTTCGGTCACTAAAATTTTTTCTTTTAAATATTTTTAAACATCGGAGGAAAAAAGTAATTCTACAGAAACATTCATTATTTTTGTGCTCACTCTTTAATAGATCACTCTTTAATTGCGTTGCATAGAAAAGAATCTGTTCTTCGCTACGCATTCATTTAATTACTTGAAACAAGTTTTCATAATTTGACTTTTCAGGTTATTTATTAATTTGTTTATTAAACATTTTTGGATTGCCGATTTCTGTCTGTCTCAAAAGCATCTTAACTACAATTAATACGCCTCATAATTTCAAGCCACAGTCAGATGACAAGAATTCATAACAGAGCTGGTACCCCACTCTCTGCATACAAGCCCCGCCGACAGATCTCATCAGCCCCATAAATCAGCCGCTCTACAAGATAGATCTTTATTAGAAATCGGACTTGACTGCGTGGCTCAACCGTTACATCGTCCATGAACTGGTGACTATGGCCATTCAACTATTGTAGTCACTATAATTCACAAAATACTACTCATTGTTTTAGAAATGTATTTAATTACATTAATCTTACCTTTAAATATGTTGCCAACTATTAAAAACAAAACAAAATAGCCGGATTAATAGTTAAAAACCAAGGCCAAAATAAATCAAAAATACTAAAGAATATTATTTCTTCTCTAAATAGGGATGCTACCTGACATTTGTTTTTAAAATCTGTATTCTTTACTTAGATTCACTAACACCATAATTACATGAATTTTGAAACGTGACTTAAGTATTAAAAAAAAATATTCGAGTTAAGTTTCACAAAGCTAAAGTAATCAAAACATTTGTAACTGGCAAGATCAAAGAACCACTCGAAAATAAGTTTCACACATCACAGGATACCGCTAGGTGTTCCATATCTCGGCGTAATTGCTCAACTTTGCGAAAAAGCTTTCTCGTATAGCCTATTGTGCGATCAATTCTAATCAGACTAGTACGATATCTACAATAATTGAAGGAGGAATTCTATGATTAAAAGTTAACTGTCGATGCTAACAATTTATACCATGGATTTTAGTATACAAAGAGATCATTAGGCTTTATCATATACACAAAATACTTTGCTTCTGCCCAACTCTATTTGTCTCTTCAAAATTGGATTTCAATTTTTGACTAAAACGTTTTTCTAATGTTTATACTCTCATATTTTTTACCTCTATATAATATCTCTGAAATGGCAATTCACACAAAAGTATATAGCTTTGCATTTATGGAACATTTCGGACCACCACATTTTATCAACAAATTCGCTTGTGGTGTCCCATACATTTTGACAAAGATGCGGGTTAATATGCTGTTGGACCCAAAATTAGGTGACATTTTACGATACATGAATTCTGAGACAAAGGTCAAGATTTCACCATAAAGAAATCGACTCGCTTCGGAATTCAAAACACACCTGCACCGGATGTCGCTTTCCCGCAGATGACGTTTTTTTTTTTTTCTCAGTCTGGGTTTTAACAGGACTAAAATTGCCAATTGTTGAATTACCAACTGCTAAAATAATAGTTTTAGCCATCTAACGATCGAAAGGATTATGTCCCGTGATATTTGAAGAGGTGCAGTCGCGTTCATTCCACACAAACTTTCAGGGGTGGAAGGCACCAGCAGAGTACTCTTAAGCGATCACGAAAACAGGTATGTCCATGGGCATGATTAACAATTGTTAATAACTATTCTAGAGTGCAACTACCACCTTAAAATATGTTCTTTGCATAGCAAATGAAAGTTCAACAAGCACTAATCTTTTGCTATAAAAATATAGTCTATGTTGAACCTTGAAACTAATTAAAATTTTGTTGAAAATATAAATATATAGTATACATTTATGTTGCACAATTTTTCCAACCAAACAATCATTTTCAGGTACATTACTTTCCTAAAATATTTATTAAAATAATAACAATAATATCAATTCATTTTTATCTTTTGAAAATATGATGATTACTCATACTAATAACGAAGATATATATGCGGCTCCTCAAGTTTATTATTTTTTATAAAGTAAAGTTAGAATTAAAAATAACAATAATGTTCCATCATCAATAAATTACCATTTAGGGAGTAAACATTTCCATTGATTCAGTTTCTAAGAAGTTAAAAATATATTTTCCCTCCTGTTATTGACTGAGAATTGTAAAATGCTTCTTATAAGTGTCTGTTACTATAAGTTAAAACATCTAATTTTTTTACGATTTGATTTACACATTTTATTTTCAGTTTTCAAAGTAGTGATTCCAAAAATTCTTTTAAAACATTTTTCTTTAGTAAATTTAAGTGCTTTTAACTTGAAAGAATTCGTTTTATATTTTTCTAATCAAAAATGATAAATTAGGGAGCATTATATCATGTAATAGATTAAGTTCAAAATCATAAAATGTATACTTTGTATGGTTATTTTATCTCTATTATCAAATCCAACTTATTAGTAAATGCATTCAAATTTCATCATTAATTCCTTATTAGCATATGCTGAATTCAAAAAAGGAAGCCTCTTGTGCTTAGTAAAATCTTAGTAAATCATAATTAGTAAAATCTTAGAAATATATTTATAAACTAAGGAAATATTCATATAATGTGCTAATTATACTTACCTCCTTTAGTAAGGCCTTTAAATATGAAACGTAATTTTTGCTTACATGGTTGTTCAAATAAAAAATTTTAAAAAAAATGCTTAGATATCATAACCACAGTTATTAATTATATTCGTACACATTAATTACATACACACTGTTTATATTATAAGAAGTAAAATAAAATCTTTTTCTTTAACAGTTTTTTTTAAAATTTCATAACAAAATAATTTTCTACATGGAATTTAATTGAATTGTAAGCTTCGTTAAAATGTATCAATATGGG
>BMAW01098059.1:45882-122270 GCA_019974015.1 Nephila pilipes | reverse complement strand
ATTATGTGAATTTCTAACGATAAAAAAGTAGAAAGGCATTGGCAAAACTTTGATTTACTGGATATGCTTGTGAAATGTGAAGTAAATATTATTTATTTAATTGATTTTATTTAGAAAAAATATACATCGTGGTTTGTGCCAGTAAAAAATGTTTGTTTCGTTATAATCTTAGAGGAATACCTTCATCAGAATTTCAAAAAGGTCAAGCTATAGCTTATAGAAATGCAGGAAAAAACACCACAGGCATTGCCCGCAAGCTTAACATTGATCGCAATGCTATTTCAAGATTTTTGAGAAATTCTCATACTCTTAGAGCCAAAAGGAAGACCGGGAGGGGGGGGGGGCCACTTCTTGTGCTGAAGAATTAATTCGCCGGTAGCAATAAAAAAAAGTTCAACAGTTTCAAAGGTCAGAACACAAATCAGACTAATATATAAGTATCAAAGCAAACTATTTGTAATTCTATAAAGAGAAGTTTAAAGCTTATAGATTTCAAAACGGAAAATATGATCCAAAGTGGTCAAAAATTCATACAGATAACCGAACTGTTTTGGTCAAAAGATTTAAGTCTTTGACAAATTAATTAGACTTCCATCGGCTCTCTTCAACACCATCCCCAGAAGTTAAAACGCCTTAGTAACTAGCCCAACAAGGACGTCTCATTTGATCTGGTTGACAAAGGCGCAGCAAAAAGCAACCGGTCAATCTTTCTTCAGACTAAGAGGAGAAGAGTTCGAAACGCCACCGGCATTCAAAGTGAAATCGCTCCCCCTCCACAATGCCCCAGGACTTGAACATTAGATAGCAACACAACTTAAAATAACTGGTTGCTTATGACCCCGATGCGAAACACTTGCCTTTGTGTGTCTAATTAATACAATCGCACATAAATCACAACTTGTAATATTCCGGCTACGGCTCACGTGACAAACAGACCCACCACTCAACCAGTGATAGCCGAAAGTTAGATTCAAAAATGTTTTTGGTCTTTTTTTTAATCTTCTTAGAGCATTGTAAACTTTCTCAAACTCGTAAAACGTAACATTTTTTTTCCAAACAAGTTTCCGCTGCCTAAACTATAATTTATTTTCAGTAAATTCTTTAAACACAAATAAATACCTTCCAGAGGCCATAGTTTATAATTTATTACAAATGATGCTGCGAACATAAACATCTGCTTAATATTTGTTTTAAAGATCTGAAAATGTTTCTTTTTTCGGTGAAATCTAATTTTTCGAAACAATCGATTCACTCATCAAAAAAATTCTTTGTTTTAAAAAATAAATCTTGAAAGTCTTTACATTTATTTAATTAGGTCCAATCTAAAAAAATAATTAGAAAATTCAGAAAAAAGCATATTAATAAATGTTATGATTTTGATTTATCGAATTTTCTTTATGAAGCATAAACAAGAGAAAAAAAAATTAATTCCATATGAGAATAATTTTGAAATCGAAAACAAAATACTTCGAAGATTATTATTGATTGCCAATAGAAAAGGCTCCTTTTAATATAAATATTATTAATTTGCAATAAATCAACATCTAATTATTATAATTTAAGCCTGTGAAGATAACGAAAGTTCAATTCTAATTAAAATAACCAAAAGATAATTTACGGAACTATTTTTCTGATATAATCTTTCCTCCATTCTAAAAATGTTTTTTGCTCATTACATTTTCAAGGTTTTAAATTTTTATAGGCTCCTTAACTTACATTGCCCAACTCTCTTGGAACACACATTTACTTAGCCATTTATTTTCACAATAAAGATATACTACACCAATCCTTTATTTCGAAGCCCAAGGCTATCTGCTTGATTTTCTTCAAAACCGATTCTTCAATTTAAAAAACATAAATAAACATGGCAGAGAAAAAGATTTGAACCGTTGGCTGAGAAAATGTATTGCAACACATAAAACCAGGAAGTGAAGAACGTTAATTGTGTTATGAAACGGTTGACGCTTTGTTTGTGTTTGTGTCTGAAGTTTTCTCTCTCTGCATCGATTGTCTTTTTTTGGCGCTTTTTTGTCTCGAATAATGAGTTTTGCAAAACTTTTTTTTTTTCGATATTTCGAAACAAGATTGAATTAGATGTTAGTAAAACACTCTCCAAAGGTCGCCACAATAATTTGATAGTGTAATGGCTTACAGATGACAGCAAAAGCGTGGTTTTTTTGGATTAAAGCTTCCGATTAGGAAACAGCGCCATCTATGGAGATGGATAGAAAATAATGAGCTTCAGTGTCTTAGGGAATCGAATACGTGCGAGTTGGTTCTTGCTCAAGCTTGATTTTTCCTATCTCGCCAAAAAAAAAAAAAAAAAGAACGAAAAGGAAAGGAAAAAGAACAGTTGTTCTCCGTTCAAGGTCTCTCTCACAGATGATACAAATTTACAAGGCAATATTTATTTCAAGAAAAGATTGATTTTTTTTTCTTCTGTTTAATTATCATCTTTCAATAACCTTTCGAAATATTTTTTTTTTAACTTATAATACATTTTATGGGGGCTAAATAACAAATTTTTGACTTATATTTTAATGAAATTTGATTGTTTCGTACAAGCGGAATTTTTAATTCGGGTTATATTATTTCAGATTTTCTCAAAAAAAAAAGTTTATATTTACGAAGATCGTTCAATAAGTCCTTGGAAATTCCAAGAGACAGTGCTCGTAGTATTGAAAATGGTTTTTTTTAGAAGCAACATGACTCCCTGAACAGCTGTCGAAGTCTCAGTTACTCGTATTCGCGATCACGACCTTTTTCTTACCTCTTTAAGAATTCCTTGTCATAACTTTTCCAATCAATGAGACTATCCTCGCCTTTTTTTGAAAAAGACTCACCCGAAGCAACCCAACCATTTGATTTTTGCTTGATTTCCAGTGCAAAACGATGAATCCGGGTCTCTGCGACGGTGACAACTCGACGCGGAAGCAATCAAATTTTGTTCGGGCAGCAAATGACTACCAAATCAAAATAAACTTGTGAATCAATGTCACATTTGTTTCTGCTAACTTTAACAGATGGCAGCACTCAATGGTAACAACAATTTACCTCAATGATGCCCTCTCTCTTCAAATACAAGTATTTTTTTACCCACCCTCGTACATATTTTTCATAAATTTCTAGAGTATGAGCTATTTTTCCATTTCACCAGGTTCAAATTCCTCGCACATGCGCACATAGTTTAAAGAGTTTATCTGCCTTCCTTTTTTATAAACTTGTCGAAATAAACTTTTCATATTTTATAGCCAGATAGAGAGAGAGAGAGTCAAACCTCTTCTTAAAATACTAATTTTATTTACTTAAATTAGTTATAAAATTGTTACAGCCACTGTTGCAAAGAACGGTACAAAAGCAAAAAAACCTTTCAAATTGACTGCATGAATAATTATTGCTTTTATAAATATTTTATGTAATCATTTTTTTTTATCGTTTTATATTTGATAACAAAAAGTGCAAATTATAGATTTAATATAACTACTCATCTCGATAATTGCAATTAAGGATTTATGAACAATAATCAGAAATTAATTGAAAACATATTTTGCTTGCCCTTTATTTTAACACGTTCAATTCTAAATAAAATTTTAAAATTAATATAAATTTAATAATGAAAATCTTTGAAAAGAAATTTCTTATTGTAACATTTCATGATCTAGGATATTTTATCAAACTTTGTATCAGATAACATCTTTTTCAAAAAAAAAATTTTTTTTTTAATTGCAAAAACTCAGCAACATGATAGAAAAATTTAAATTCAATGTTATGCAAAGATATTTTATTGTAAAGAATAAATAAATTTTAAGAAAATTTAGAAATAAGGAAACATGTCAAGAATGCAGTCAAATTAAAAACAGATTATCGAGTGAAAAATGGTTTTCTCAACTTAAGTAGTTTTTGACTTCATTTATTATTATTATTTTTAAAAAAATTAGTTAAAAGTACACATAAAAATGCATGAATCAATAGTTCAAAATATTTTTAATTTTCGATGCGATCTGTATTTCAATTCATCCCTAGTTTCCAGAGATATTTAATTTACAAAAATAACTTTTTAATAAACAAACGAAAAGTAAACAATCTATGCAAGTTAAGTCTGCACAAGCGATTATTCAATATTAAAAAGTACACATTCTGTTTCTTTTAAAACGTAGAGATGAATCTCATAGCTAAAAATAAGAAATATCCAAACAATTTAATTATTTATCATAAAGTACAGCAATGGACGATCAGCAACACAAACAAGTAATTTATTTGTCATTATGAAAAATAAAATTTTCTTATCAAGTCATGAATAAAAAGTAGACGATAAAAATGCCAATTTCCCATTCATTTTATCCTCTCTTAATTACTCAAATCAGAAAAAGCCATTCGTCAAATTGTTTATCCTCGTGTAGCCCGTTTCCCCCCTCTTGTGTCCAGATAGGTATCATTAATATTCATTTCATCGATATCATTAAGATCTTTAATACACAAAAAACAACTCAACTTCACTCGGGTAGAAGCGGGGAGAGAAATTAGTCATAGAAGAAATAAAAACGGTGCATGTTTTGTTATCGAAATTCGATGGAATCTATTATATATTCTATCTCTGTTGATCTGAGTGACCTCTTACATCGTAGTGGAAGATTAAATTCTGCAATACAGGCATGTTCGAACTTATTTGGAAAGGGGGGAGAGAATAAATTATCATTTGGCCTTGTGGTTGTGTTATAATTTCATGTCTTTTGGGGGAAATAATGCACAAAATGCAATCGCTGGGTGGCTCAGTAAAAACCTGAGGACATTAAGCTCTGTGCATAGTTCTCTCTCCTGAAAAAGCTTATTTTCTTAAACTACTGTCGTATTAAATATAATAGTTTTCTTATAAGTACTTTCAAAACAATTGGGAGGGAGAGGAATGAAAATAACAAATGAACGAGATTTGAAATATTTAATAAGACTTAACTTAATGGTTTTGATGTAATTGGCTAATAAATAAATAAAAATTATTTATTAATATTATTTATTAAACTGTCGATTATTTTCTATTGTCTACTATTACTATTTAAATTAATTAATTATTAATCAAGATAACAAAATAATTGCCTATTAAGTTTCTTCTGAGATGTATAGGTGAAATTCATAAAAATCGAAACATTGCGTATATTCTTGCAAATATAAGAAATAATTTGGTTTGGTTTTATTAACGAGGCATTATAAGCAACATGAGAGCTATTGGTGACGGACCTTGTAATTCTGAGCCTTGATCAAGTGACGAGGACGACACCTGAGTCGGCACCTCCCTCTCCAATCTTTCACGCCATACCAATGGGAGAACTTGGGACCTCGACCAGATTTAAAGTGCACCAGCCACGTTACCTGACGGTCTCAAGTGGCTTCAGGGCTCGAACTCAAGTCTCGACGAAAGCAATGCCCGCAGCGAGTCCTCGACCATGACCATTAGGCTACTGCGGGCCCTCATAAAAATTGGAAAATGAAGCATAATCTTGCAAATTTAAGTAATAATTTGGTTGTAATTAATTAGGAATTTTTTGGAAAAAATATTTAAATCTAAAACTGAGTGTGAGGTGTGGCTGTGAAATAACGAGACCGGCACTGTAAAACATTTTATTTTGATATACATACATATTTACTTATTACCACCTTCAATATACATTCCTCTTCTATCCCTACAACGCTCCACACGAATCTTCCATTGTTCGAAACTGTGCAAGAAGTCTTCTGCCAGCTCCTTCAGTTGGCGAGCCGCTTTCACTCTCACACCTTCAAATCTTGTTCTTTTTAATGCAGATTTCACCTTGGGAAACAGATAGAAGTCGTATGGCTCAAGAGCCGGCGAATAAGGCGGATGGTCTAACACTGGGATGCTGTACTTGGCTAGAAACCTCTTGACAGACAACGTGGAATGAGCCGGCGCATTGTCTTGGTGGAAAATTTTGCCGTACGGATTCTATGTCAATTCCTACAGTCTCAGCAATCGCACGAATACTTAACCGACGGTCAGATTGAACCAAATGATCTATTTTTTCGATATTGTCACCCTTTTTTGATGTGGGAGGGCGACACGGGAGGGTGTCCTCTTCTTCGTCTTCTCTACCGTCTTGAAAACGCCTAAACCATTCAAAAATACGTGCACGCGATAAATATACTTTTTTATATTGCACAATATACTTTTTTCGATAAATTATCAGTTGCAGTCTTTCAAGTTTCATGTGAAATTTCATAACAATTCGGTGCTCTCTTATAAGTTTTCAGGGGGAAAAAAAACTCTAATGCGAACGAAGGCTGCGGCTATAAGGATTTATTTACAGAAACGAGAGGCACTGCATTCGAAAAAGAAGGCTTCACGCCAAACAGTTGTCGGACGCTGGCGTTTGGCGCTTTCTCACTTTTTTTGTAGAAGCGCCAGTCTCTTTATTTAACAGCCACATCTCGCATTGTAGCCAAGTAAATAACAGTATCTTGGTAATAAATTAATTCACGTCACTTTCTCACAAATTGAAGTGATAGGTTCATTTCACTCACGAACCATGTTTTGACTTGCGATTGTCATAAATGATCTACAATTTCCAGCCAGAAAATGTTCATTGAAAGTTTATTTGATTTCACGTTTCCAATTTCTCTAATTTGGAATATAAATTTGCTATTGCGCATTTGAACTCCAAGTAATGTTTATCCCACAACATTTAAAACAGATTTAAGGTACTGATGTCTTCTCTCACGGGAAATCGTGACGTAATCTGAAAACACCTTAATCTGAATTTCATAAGAAAGGAGCCAACTGCGAGATAAGCGAGACAGTGAACATAAGAAAACACACGAGTTTACGAATGGCGAGTCATCGCGACCGACAGTAACTTTTTTCAACAGACCCAATGCACAATTGTGTGCAGGTGAAACATCATAGAACTGCAGGAATTTGTTGCAATGGTATTTTGTTGCTATTGCTAATCTTATCCGACGTAGGCAATCGACTAGTTAAGATCCATGAGCTCAAATACACTCAAAAAGTTTCGGCGGCCAGTGGCTTTCCGACCCCGAAGAGGGGGAGAGAGTTGTTGACCTTGATGTCGCTGCTGTTTCGAACCCTGGTCCAGTGTGTCCGAAGAATGTGCTCCTACCAACCAGGCTGAAAATGCATCTTTTCTGGCTGGTTAAGTAAGACATTTTAACTTCTAACGTTGTTGTAGAAGAGAGTCCCCGCACACTCCCCTACCAGTATCATCGTGATGATACAATAGAAATACATTGGTTTGTACGAAAGGTTGCTTTTTGATTTTTTCAGCCATTACTGCAATTGATATACATCCCCTCCCAGTTGAGTTGAGTTTTGCTTGGGACAGTTTCCATTTGAGTCGTCGGCTGTCTCGTGTTGAGTGGGGGTCTCGTCGACACGTGCGCCAGAACCGGAATATCACTAGTCATGATTTTGAGTGCGTTTGTCTTATAGGTTGACAGGCTTTTGCTGGAGCGCCTGAGCCAAGGGCTCTAAATCTCCATATCAGTACAGGTTTGTTTGCTTAACTTTGGCTTTTTCCAGCCCAGAATTGCATACTAAATATTGTGGATGGCAGTTAAAATGAATTTAGAAATGTAAGATATAGATTAAATAAAAACTGAGAAATTAAATTTAAAAAGAGAGTTTTAAAGTTAAAGAATTAACCTTCCCCCCCTTTTCGACGAAAGGGTAGGTGAGGGTGAGGCGTTTGTCTTAGACGTACAGAGGCAAGTGTTTTGCGTCGGGGGGCATATGCAATCAGTAGGTATAGTCTGTGCTGCCATCTAGTGTTCAAGTCCTGAGTCATCACTTCGGCGGCCGGTGGTTTTCCGACTCCGAGGAGGGGGAGAGAGTGAGTTGGGTGACCTTGAGTGCCGCAACGTTGCTTCGAACCCTGGTCCAGTGGGTTCGAAGAATACGCTCCAACCAACCAGGCTGAAAAGACATCTTTTTTGGCTGGTTAAGTAAGGCGTTTTAACTTCTAACGTCGTTGTAGAAGAGAGTAGCCGCAAAGTCAAATACAAGAAGGAGACGCTTTTTCATGTCCACTCTGGAAAGGCACAGAAAGAAAAGAAGGTGTTCAGGAGAGGACTGTTCAGAATTACAATTTCTACAGACTTAAAATATCTTATTCTCCTGGTCAAATATGAGACACCTCAAATGGCCACTTAGAAATCTTATCATTCCATTCTGCTGGGTTCGGCCACCCTCCAAAACGATGGCTCCACCCATCCGTTTGCCCCATCTGGCGCAGGAGACCACCAAGAAAGGTCGATATTAGATTTAATTTTAGAGCAAGTCTCTGGTAAAGTTAAAATGGCAGAAGTCAAAGCCATTGTATGTACTGTTACTTAAAGCAGTAAATAAATATTTCGCAGTTGCGAACAGTCTTTCAGCTTGTATGTTACAGTACATTTTGTAACCGGTTAGGTGACCAAAATTTTTAAAAATTTCTGGATAGCCGGGAAAAAGCTTCTGATGAGGTTAATCTAGTCTGTTATGCTAGTAATTTCTCTTTTCACACACATACTGATATTCTGCTGTCAAAATACTAATACTACAAATCCGAAGACTGTTTCTTTATATATATTTCTAATTTAGTTTCATCTGCAGATAACCGTCATTCTCCTGTATGATTAAAATAATCAATGTACTCATAACTGATTTGTATATCCTGTGAATTTTTTTTTTTAAGTTGTAAGATTACACCATCCAAAAACTGATTAAAAATTGTTATCCTAAATCAAGATTCGTGTGATTTTGCTGGAATAAAAGTTCTTTGTTTAATGTTTAGAACATCTATAATAGTATAATAAGAGAAAATCATCCTGAAATGTGTTTCAGTTTCGATAAGAAGTCTTGAGGGGTGTATATGTCCCTATGCACCCCCCTTGGATACGCCACTGTTTGCAACTGATATCAGAGTCGACGGATTTTTTTAGGGTATTCATTTTGAGTTTTCTTTTATAGCAGACGCCATGATTGACTTCATCCTTTCCATTTAATAATGTTCTTATTTAGCATTCGGGAATTTTTATACCTCGCGTTTTACTACGTTCTTTATAATTAAGGAATAAAATATTTCTCTTCGGAAATAGCGAATGCGTATTCTTTGATTTTCTCAGCTTGTTTACATCCACCATTTTGAAAGAAAAATAAATTTGAAAGTTTAAGAAGATAATTTTCGATTAAAACAACAAACTGTTGTCAGGAATAATATATACATATATATATAACATTTTTTTCCCCATTGTTATTTAATGGACGTTGTCTTAAAGAAGAAGCCAGTCGTTCAGATATATTTTCGGTTGTGTTGTTCATTTCCTTTAATGGTATCTATTTTTTAAATATAAGTAATTGGTTTATAAAAGATAAAATATTGCCCATCTACGACGGAAAAAAAAAATCGTGTGGTCCACACAGCAAGTTCCTGCAGAGAAGGAGAGCCTGAGACTGAACAGAAAGCTTGTGTACGCGAAGCAGAAAAAGAAGATTTCTTGAAATTATTTTGTTAATTCGAGCTGTTTTAAAAACGGGGCTCGCGATGTTAACCTAACACGCGTGATTCCAAAGAGTAAATCAGTCTAATTTTTAGTGCCGTAAAAGAAATTACCACATTCTTTTTGAGATTTTCTTGTTGTTTTCGTGCCTCAATATTGAGTTTGGAAACTGCCTCAGAGACTGCAATTCTAATTCGATGCAGTTTGTTGGTGTTTTTTGTATGTGTATTCTAACCCCGTAAATTAACGATTCCTTAACGATACCAGGACATACATGGAATAGTGGAATGCCACAACTAAGACTCCTTATTTTTTTGATATATCTTTATTATTATTATTAGAGGAGCTTAGATTTTGTGCGTACTTTATGATGATATTTTAATCATTCTATAGAATTATTAAAGCTTTTTTTTTTTTTTTTTTTTTTTTAAATATTTTTGTCAAAAAGGTTTTTTTCCCTCGTAGTTGATTATGGGCATAATTTGTCAGATATATTTGCATTCAGGTACCTGTATAAAGAAATTATTACTCAATGTGCATCAAAATTCTTTGCGCTTCTATAAAGGGTACTTGCGCATATAGTTATTTAAAAATATTTTTTCTGCAAGGAAAACCTAAGTTTTAAGAAAAAAATTTTTAAACAAAAAAAGAAGGAAAAAAAATGAAATTTCCAAAATTTTTATTATTATTATTTTATTAAGTTTTATTATTTTTTTCTTTCAAAATACGCAAAAATATTAAAAAATTGGTTCACATTGTTTGTGCATCACGTAAAATTACGTTTTTCGCGAACTATTGGCAAAACGAGGATTACAAAAATTACGTTTGTCTACGACTGAATGTTGGATGCAACTCACTGATCGATTATTATAAATATATGAAAAGCGTAGAGATTACGCTCGTCGATACCCATCGCAATTGTAGTATTCTGTTTCACGTAAAACCCACAAATGATCAAAAGAGTTACTATGTATTGCCTAAACTGTGATCTGCTTAATTCACTTGTTGCGTGTAACTCAAGTGTTTCTGCACGAAGCAGCCCTGCATTGGTCACAGATCAAATACCATTCGTGGGCAAAAGAAAGAAGGGGGCAAAACGGAATGTCAACATTGCGTATGTGCAGCCCAAAAAACTTATGAATGAGGTGATTTACATACGTAAATTCTGCAGTTTTTCCCTCACAAGAGTACATATTTCGCATGGTATTTTTGAAATTAGAATTGCATTATTTTCCAACTTTTGACCAACCTATATATATATATATATATATATAAACACTGCATATAACAGTCAAAGAATATCCAACAGTAAATAAATACCGTTAATAGAAAAAAAACTAAATATTTAAACAAATCCTGAAAAAACAATTTAATATTTATACAAATCATATAAAAATTTACTTAAGTAACTAAACAATCTAAAAATTTAAGGTATCCGACTACATTAAAAACTCGAATTTTGGAGAAAATACCGAATATATTTTTTTTATTTATCCATTCAAATATTTGAAATCTTCTCTTTCTATAGCTACCTTCCTTTTGTAGCTACGGTACATAGAAATCAAGTTACAAGTATTTTAATATCAGACATTTCCGTTGTTTTGTGAACAAGTTTTAACTTTAAATCCATTTTCTGAAGAATATAGTTTTCGGTATGCTTACAATTTTTGAAAGGTAATAATTCGAATGTTTTTTTCTATATATTGATAGAATTAGGCAGAAATGTTTTTCATATTATTCTTAAGATCCTGAACTAGGATTTTTGTAATGTATGGTATGTAAGTGGATTTATTCACATTTTAATGCATGAGAGTGGAGGAATTTTTTAAAAAAAAACGCGTGTTGTTATTTCGATTCTTAATACCTGTGTAAATAATGCGAATTATTAAAAAAATCCTAGTTCAGACTCTGTACTGGTGTCATACCAATACGTATGCTGAATAACAATGTTATAGAAAGATTTTTCATGAAAGGAGAATATTTTGAAAATGTGCTATTTTTTTCTTCTTTTATGCTAAGAAATTGTCTTTAAAATATTTTTATGTACATTCTAATTCAGACTATACTAAATATTAAAAGAAATTATTAATTTATACGTTTTTTTCAAAATCATAGTTGCGGACGTAGTGGGATACCTTAAAACCCAAAAAAATCTAAGCAAACTATTAGAGAACCAAACAACTTAAAAAAAAAACAAAATGGTAGAAAAGTGAAATTTAGAATAATGGAAATAATATAATTATTACTATTCCATGTTAAAATGGAATAATGTGCGTTCATACAGATAATTACTGATCAAACCATCCCATTTCAGTAAATTGTATTGCAATAAAAAATGGTAACAAACCAAAAATCAGTAAATTTAGAAAATCGATAACATAAAAAAAAAAAAAAGAATAAAAAATATTAAAAATTTTCAATTTCTCTGCAAAAAAAAAAAAAACTACAGTTAGCTATTCGTCTAAAATATTGTAAAACCAATTAGAAATCTAAATGAAAACAGTAAATTTAATTAAACTAAAAATTAATAAAAAGAATGAACAATTTAAAACAAGTTGTTAAAAAAAATTTACTAAAGACACGTCCTCAGAATAAAATGTACAAACTTTTTAAAGACGACTGAAAAAAATGCCGATATAAGTTAATCATCTAATCCTATAAAAACCTTAATAAATTGCAAAAAAAAAGAAAAGAAACCACACACACACACACACATATATATATATTATTGAAAAAAATTTCATTTGTAACTTCTTGGTTATAATTTTTTCTAATTTTCTTAATTGTTGTACTAGCCTCTTATTGTTTCGTGGGTATTTCTAGAATTTAGAGTTTACATTCTGGCAACATTTAAAAATGTTTTTTTTTTTTTTAGAGTTTAGTGTTTGCATTCTGGTGACGCTTGAATATTTATTCCACGTGAGAAGATGGATGGCGTTTAGCTAAGATGGTGTAGCTAGCTATTGACTCATTTTGCTTTTCAAATATTTTTATGTTTAGAAATGAAAACATTAATGAGTAAATAAAGTGAGTAATTATTTTTTCTAAATTTGATTCTTTTGTGTTTTGAAATTTTTTAAATTTATTTGCATTTCTTTGTATTTCTGTTTGTAATATTAACATGTAGGGTTACATTTGGAAAATCTCGATTTTTCACTTAAGTGTTTTAGTTTTCGGATTTTGCTATAGTTTTTAAAGATTTTTTCGTTTTTACAATGCTTTTCATTTTAATTAATTCTTCAGATATAAATTTTCGAAATTTTTACAATTTATTTGTGTTATCACCATTTTATAATTACATATTTTGTTGATTGGGATAGTTTGGCTTATAATTCTAGAATAACTCAGCTTAACAATCTAAGTTTGTTACAAAATTAAATATGTTATTTTCCTTTTTTTTTTTTTTTTTTTTTTTTTTTTTTTTTTATTTTAAAAAAGTTGTTAAGATCTTTTGAAATTTTTCAAAATTCTTAATTTTTTGTTTTTTTTACTCTTCTGATTTATATATATATAGGTTCGTGTATCAAGACCCCCGTTTAAAATGTACTAAATACTTTTGTAATTTCAGACACCTTTTTAAAGTTTTAGAATAAGAGTATTTTTTTTTTCTTTCGAGATTGGGAGGTCATTTAACAAAAAACAAGAGATCAAAGGTATGCACGGATTATTATGTCACTAGTTTTCTTTATAAACATATTTTTACTTTTATTTGTATAACAAAAACTAAAATTCTTACTGGAAAAAAAATTCTGAGATTTTTCTGAAGAACATCTTATCCTATTACGATATTATTTGCTCTTTTCTATTTATATATGAGAGAGACACGTAGAATAACAATGCATATGTTTATTCGGATTTGAATACGATGTTATACAAGAGCAAAAAATGTTTTTACTTCCATACTATACCTAGTTGCCGTGTACATTTGGATAAAAATAGCCATTTTCAATGCAAGGATAAAAAAAAAAAAAAAAAAAAAATCTTATACATGTTGATACATTTTTTACAAAAAGAAAGCCCAGTGAACAAACGCAAAAACGTGATATTACATATTGAGAAAAATAACTCGACTTCTATCTACATTTAGACTTGTTTTGCATGTTTTGGTATAACAGCTCTCATATCTCTAACACGCTTGAGATGATCCATCCACTCCCATAAAAAAAAAGTTTTGATGACTTCAACCCCCGAAAATGATACAATAACATAACGCGAAGGATGTGTTTCGGAAAATATACATCTCAGAACAACAATAGTGGTGCTAAGTTTACCAAGGACCCGCACAACAGCTTGCAAAATACTGAAGCCTAAGAATCAGACCTACACGTTGAAAATGAAAACATTCTATAAGAATGGGGAAGACTGGCTGTATATCCAAAACATACTTGTTATATATATTTCGACCAATTTTATACTCGGAAGCAGTATTTGTTTAGGTGTTGAGGTTTCACTCCACGTTGTTGAATTTTGTTCGACAGTCTGGCAAGGGTATTTGCTGGAGAATAGAATAGAATATTGAAATCCACCCCTCTCAAGAAATAGTATACATTTTGGATTTCAGATTTTGTGTATGATACGTCAAAATAATTTTCGGTTTCCAGCAGAAGTTCTTAATAAGAGATCTTCGAAATATTTAAAAAGTTCGTAGATGCATTTAGAAGGAATTGACGACGCGAAAAAAAAAATTATATATAATTATATATAACTCTCCCTCCTTCCCTCATTTTAAAATAATAAAATCTACTTAGAACAAAACACTGAAGTACGACTCAATTAAAGTTACAACAAAAAATTAAAAGGATAAGCAAATATCAAATTACGAATATTATCAAAAATAAAAATATTCTAATGAAAATGAGTCAAAAATTTACTTGAATGCGTCAAAAATAAAATATATATTCAAAGCTGATAAAAACCATTAATTAAAAATTGCAAACAATTTAAAAATAAAACTAAATTAAAATCATAGCAAAGTAAGAGAAATAAAACAAATAAGAAAAAAATAGAGAAAATGTTGTTACCGATTATAACATTCTATTACTTATGTCGTCATCAAGAAAATACGATATATAATCGATATTATTCGAGGTAAATAACTAATTTCCAATTTATTTCAATTTTTTCAAGACTGGAAAATTCACAAACGAATCATTAAATTAAGCGCAAAAATATTTTTGGAAATCTCGGAGAAAAATATGATTCCGCAGAAGTCTTCGTTAATTTTTGCTATTTCGGTTACTTTCGATTACTGGTGAATATTTATGGATCAAATCCTAACAGTAGCGAAGCGGCGAGGTAAAGATATGGGGGTTGTAACCCCCCCCCCATTAGTGTTACTGCTGAATTTTTTTCATCCTAAAGAGAAAAAAAAATAATATTCGAAATTCCGCACTCCACGTAAACATTCTTTTCACCATCGAAAGTAAATAATGAAATCTGAAATGGATTTTGAGATATGATTTGAACAGTTGATTCATACCCCACCCCCTAAAAATTTTTCGCTACGTGTCTGGGTCCGAAGTAACTAAGCCAAGGTGCCAAAATATACTTTTATTTAATTTATAACGTGTAACAAGATGTTATAATCGCGTTCTTCTATTAATTATTTTAGAGATTTTTTTTTATAATTTAAATTTAAAAAAAAAATAAAATCTTCGACTAATCTAATCAGATGTGATCTATGCCAATAAATTGGACTTGCTCCTATCTACCCGCCGTTTTGATTTCGTGGACGTAAAATTAATCCTATAGAAAGTCGACTCTAATTCTTACATCTTTACTATTGGATCTAATTGAATGCAATAAATTGCATCGGAGAGAGCAAAAAGTAATGAAGACTTCTGAGGAATTACTTTTCCCTTCAGATGCTTAAAAATATTTTTGTAAAGATTGGAAAACTCGCGAACGAATCATTAAAACAAGAATAAAAATATTTTTAAAAATCGGAGGAAAAAAAGTTATTCCGCAGAATCATTTGTTATTTTTTTGCTCTTTCAGATGCACTTTATTGCATTCAAATAGATTAAACAGTAAAGATGTGTGAATTAAAGTCGTAATTCCATAGGATTAACATTGCGTCCACAAATCAAAATGGCGGGTAGACGGGAGCCTTAAAAAGTATGATGAAGTGATAGTGAAAAACGGATATACAACATATGCCGAAGTTACCAGAAGGGAAGCAGGAGTAAGAAAAATTGAATAGTCAGAGGAATATAAACTTTTTTGAGTGTTTGGGAAGTCTAATTTGATATTGCAGGAAAAAAGATCCGACGTAGAAGTTGAACCTTCGCCTTAAGGCTCCCGTCTACCCGCCATTTTGATTTTACCAGTTTAATGTTAATCCTATGTAATTTTGACTTTAATTCTCATATCTTTATTATTTGATCTATTTGAATGCAATAAAGTGCATTCGAAAGAGCAAAAAATAATGGATGCTTCTGTGGAATTACTTTTTTTTCTCTGATTTTTAAAAATGTTTAAAAATATTTTTTAAAGACCAGAAAACTCGCAAATGAATCACTAAAATAAGAATAAAAATATTTTTAAAAATTGGAGGGAAAAAGTAATTCCACAGAAATATTCATTATTTTTTGCTCTTTCAGATGCATTTTATTGCATTCAAATAGATCTAATAGTAAAGATGTAAGAACTAAAGTCGAAATCCCATAGGATTAACATTACGTCCAAGAAATCAAAATGGCGGGTAGACGAGAGCTTTAATTACATAATCATACACTCAGACTCAAATATCGGTGTTAGCTTGATGTTTATGTAAATCTTGTTTGTAAACCTGTGTAGGGATCATGAACTGATAGAGAGCGTTTAAACTCATAATCTGTGGCTGCTTTAATCGATCGAAATTTGATATAATTGTGCCAAACATTTAAATTAGAGACTATAAGTTTGATTCAAATCTCCCTTCTACCGGCCATTTTGATTTCGTGAGCGATTTGTTAATCCTATGGAATTTCTACTACCTTCCTCATATCTATACTATTTTATGTATTTGAATGCAGAAATTGATTTCTTAAGGCTCCCGTCTACCCGCAATTTTGATTTCGTCAGCTTAATGTTAATCCTATGGAATTCTGACTTTAATTCTCATATCTTTACTATTCGATCTATTTGAATGCAATCAAATGCATCTGAAAGAGCAAAAAATAATGAATGCTTCAATGGAATTACATTTTTTCCTCCGATTTTTAAAAATATTTTTATTCTTGTTTTAATTATTCGTTTTTGAGTTTTCCGGTCTTTAAAGAATATTTTCAAATATTTTTAAAAATCTTAGGAAAAAAATAATCCCACAGAAGCATTCATTATTTTTTGCTCTTTCAGATGCATTTTATTGCATTCAAATAGATCAAATAGTAAAGATGGGAGAATTGAAGTCGAAATTCCATAGGATTAACATTAAGCTGATGAAATCAAAATGGCGGGTAGACGGGAGCCTTAACCGAAGATCAAAATTACGAGATTTGTCGCCAATAGTCCTCGTGTTGTTTCTTATGCATTGTTAATAAAACCAAACCAAGCTTTCTTTCCAATTTTTAAAAATATTTTTACTTCCATTTTAACGATTCGCTTGTGTGTTTTCGGGTCTTTAAAAAATATTCAAAAATATATATAAAAAAATATGGGGAAGAAAATGTAATTCCCTGCAAACCTTCATTATTTTTTTTTTTGTCTTTTCGGGTGCACTTTTTTGCCTTCATATCGTTAAAATATTGAAGATTTGAGGACGATAGTAGAAATTCCATAGGATTAACATCACAAAATCAAAATGGCTGGTAGACGGGAGCGTCAGGTAATAAGGAGGTGTTACTAACCTAACTGGAAACCCCCCGAAATCGATGTTTGTTAACGTTCTATTTGCAAATGACCATTACGATTTTCACTTGCACAAGCGCAGTATATTAACCCCTGATAATATTCCACAAAGATATACCGTTCATTCATATGTAGTGTCACACCTTACAATATACCCCAGATACTATTAATAACTCCCTATTTCTCTATTAGTGTGCTTCACACACTGAATGAATTTTAGCACTTTTCTTCCACAAGGGACTTTTTATCGAAAGAAAAATAGAAAGCGCGACGTGGAAAAAAAAAACTTTTCCAAACTAATTTTCGTCTCCACTAACTAAGCAAACAACAGTCGGTCCCCCGTCGATGGTTCTGGAGCATTTAGAAACGTCAACCGTGTACGGATAATGAAACAGGACCAACCCTTTTACAATTTGCGACTAATAATTAAATGTTACTCACACCACTCCAAACATAGGAGGTTGCGGATAATTTTTCCGAACGCGACTTTACGGCGCGCTTTTCCAAAATTTCATTGTCATCACGTTCCACGCGAGCGAGCTTTTGAAGCAAACGATAATTTTTGTTTGTTGCGGTCGCTCGATTTTCCCTATCTTTGACTGTTGAATATTCCCCAAATCCGAAAGGTAAACATTGCACCGACTCTGAGGGTTGAATTGAGAAGCCCTTGTTCGACTTTTACAGCTTAGATATCTGCCTGGAGGGAGGGTTCGAAGAGTGCCACGTGCCTGTGGATTAAGAATACGTGGAGGGAATTTTTAGGGGGATGTGTGTTGATATTTCTCTCGAGATATTCTCACGGGACACGCTCGCAGAAACACGCATTCACTGTAACAGAGATAGGAAACGTCCATGCCAAAAGGGCGCAGTGGATTGCTTGTCATTTAATAAGGCAGCTCAAATTTATCTAGAATTTATTAAGGCCACAATAATAATAATAAATAAATAAAAAATGGTTATGTAATGTTCCCACCAGGTTTGGTTTCGCATCTGGTGTGAAAATATACACCGAATGTAACTTGGATTCCACAATATATCAGGTTTGCAATAGCTCACTTCATCCTATCATGTGGCAAACGATATTATTTCCCTGGCTATTCTTAATTTTATTCTTTCTTTTAATCTTTTTATTTATTTGTGCTTTTATAATATTTTTTTTTATGCCGGCGATTATTGAATGCTTGTTCTTATTTATTGTTCATTATTGTTTTAGTACGAGTTTTTGTAACACTTTATGTGGCAACAATGAACAGAAATCCGAAGTTCGTAGACAGCCGCCATGTTGGATTAAGATGGCCATAGTTTTCCTGAAACTGTGGTCTGATGAAGCGCATAAGGGAAAGTAGATTTTGTTGTTCTATATCATACAAACACCAATCAATCAATTAATGAATGAAGCGCATAGAGTTGAGTTCCCCCCCCTTTCCAATACAGTTTGTAAGTAGCGATAATTTCTAAGTTTTTGTAAATATATTCCATCGATAGTTATTTTATTGAGCTCTGCAATTATTATAGTTATTACTAATACAGTATCTATAGTATACTAAAGACTAGATTATCTTGTCAAATTCTAATTGCTAAAAATATAATTCTAAACTGTTTTCCTTCTAATTAACTTTACAAGCAGTGATGCCAGTAAAAGGCTTAATCGATGTTAGAAGAGACCTTTTTTTTCAGTTCGACTTATTAACTGAATTGATTGTTTGATTTTAACGAGAGAATATAGAGCAACAAAGACTATATTATCCCTTTTAAATTTTTTTAATTCAATTGATATCAAAGCATTTCATCTTCTGCCAGAATGTTCTGAATACTTGTGTATCAGTTACTGCATTGTCCAAAAGTTCTTAGAAAGTAATATTGAATAGAATATATTCCACAGTGATTTCTATGGGACGAATATTTTCTACAATTCAAAAGAATATGTTCCAAATCATTGATACGGTTACAGGTAATACACATTGCATTGACATGTAGGTAGAATTTGTGTGAAATCCCGGGAGTTGTGACCAATTTACAAACCATTCGAGTGCTAAATGCTTCCTCGATTCGGATTTTTATCAGTTTGAATTTATATCAATGTTTGGGATGTACCCTAAGACTTCGAAAAATATACTTGAATAAAAATTTTCATTTGCTTCAGAAACTATTGCTATTAATGTCTTCTGGGACAATCCAGTCGTTGTATACATTAGATGCAGTCACAGATTTTGCAAGATACTCGTAATTCGTCTATTCATACCAAAACTCGTTTCGGAAATATTCGTTTAATACAATCAATATTGAGTTACAGTTCGTTGACGAAGTTGGCACCTGAGTTACTACCCAATTATCCACATCCAACCAGAACCAATAAGAGCCCTGAGAAGTTTGATGTACGTTAGTTGTTACCACGTGGTGATCTATGTTTAAAATTACGAGACTCGAATCACAATTCATCGAAAATGAATCCAGTGTTCTATCATCTAAGCTACCGCAGCCCCACGGGAAGTGGATGCATAATCTGCTGGAGCAATATTATTTATTAAACAGTGGATCTCAATGCACCCTTGATTAAAATTAAAGATTTATTACGTTCCTTCTTCATTAATAAAAAAATCTTCCACATGCAGCGACCATACGTAAACAACCAGTTGGGTCTGTGTTGCCCTTCACATTCTGGCAAAGATACCGGTAAAAAAGCAACTGGGATCTTTGAGAAAGACCCAGTCAAGTGGCGAGGTTGTTTTGTCAAGCCGTGGTTCGAGTCCAGATGTTACTAGAGATGTGTTGATACACATTTAATTTGTCGAGGTCCCAAGGCGTGGAAGAGAAGTTTGGATAGGGAGGTGTCAACTCTGGTATAGTCCTCGACACTTCGCTGAGGTTCAAAATTACGAGGTTCGTCTTCAATAGCCCTCGTGTTGCTTTTAAGTGCTAAGTTGATAAACAATCAATCAAATCAATCAATTAATATAACAAGTTTGTTTTTTACATCTGGCAGCACTATCTATACGAGTACATGTCGAATCACGAACTCACATGCACGACTAACAAATCCTTCAAAAAATGTGGGATTTCTAATGCTATGGATAGCACTGAGATCCATTTGTTGTGGGATACCGATGACAAAGCGGAAATCGACTCGCTAGGTACCGAATCGAACCCACATGACGAGCTTCTCAACAACGAAAGATAGTCATAGATGATGAATGTGAGGATTTTACAGTATTTTAGATACGTTGGTGAGTGATTTGTTTTATTTTGTAATGGTTTTAATTTATACAAATTTCATATGCAATTTTTTTTTGTATCTGTCGTATTAGACACAATATATATTAGGATTAATACATTCCCGGACAATTTTAATATCTGGCTGGAATTAATAATGTCATATTTTTATCTTCTGGGTTGGAGTGATTTTCCTTCCGAAATATCTTACTGTGTGTGACAACTAAACAAATTTTTGTAATTTTTTTTTATTAACGGGTACAGCTGCTATTTGTATTGGTGGTGCAGTTAAGCAAACGACGGTTATAATCGTAATGACAACGAAAATTCTGTTTTAAA
Source organism: Nephila pilipes (assembly GCA_019974015.1). Classification (NCBI taxonomy): domain Eukaryota; kingdom Metazoa; phylum Arthropoda; class Arachnida; order Araneae; family Nephilidae; genus Nephila; species Nephila pilipes. The sequence goes on along the minus strand of BMAW01098059.1, from coordinate 101,387 downwards.
AAATCATATCCTCGGCTACAAAACATATGTAATACACACACAAAAAATTAAGACATTATTTGTGGTAATACACACAAAAAATTAAGACAAGAGTATTTTCAAAATAAATTACTTAAATGCTGTCAGTAATCAATTTCTGGTGGAAACTTTCAAAACAATTTGGACATAAAGCGGTTTTATCTCTGCATCTCTTGTATCTAAACGATATTTCTTTCCTTATATATCTTTTCTCCAACATTCTTGAAAACGTAAGACCCGTGTGGTGACCGGGGATGACAGAATAGTCTCACTGTAGCTCATGCATGTCGTAAAAGGCGACTAAAATGGGTACCCAGCGTCTGGGGGTATAGCCGGGCACCCTGCCCCTGGGGATTATATCAGGGGATCTCAGGGACTTGCCTTCTTCAGGTAAGTACGGGCTTCGTGAACCCGAGGTACCCTAGTGATCTTTTTCTTTCCCATGGGGTTTACTGTCTTTGGTAAACACGGGTGACGCACTCCCGGGATACCCTAGCGATCCTTCTCTATTTTCGACCCTCCTTCTTGTCAACCACTTATCTTTTTTCAACTTCACGTCTAGACCACAGTTTAATCTTGTTTGGCGCAGCATAGCCATATCTGGCTCTTGCGCCAATAAACCTTACTCTCTCTCTCTCTCGAAAACGTAAAAAACGTGTTTTATTTTTATAATCTGTAGGAGCTAGAATTTTTTCGGGGAAGTGTAGAAATTTGGAAAGATTTACTGATTGGAGGGAGCTGTGGCTTGGCGAACCTGGTTCACTAACAACTGAAATCCTCATAATTCTTGGACGACCCCTCTATTATTTATTTCTAAATCTGTACCAATTTTTTTTTTTTTATTTCAGCTGGAATTCGAATCAAACATTCTGTAAGGCGATGCCTGAAAATTAAAAATGGTTTTTTTTCTTCTTTTCTTGTACCTTTTCTTCTTCCTTTCTCTAGTGCGGTTTCTTGTAAAGGATGAAATAATTCCAAACACATAACCCAATAAATGAAAAAAAAAAAAAAAAAACTTTTATACCGTTAGATAGTTTTACGAGGTACAAAGTAATAAATGCCGTAATCAAAATATTCCTTCTTTGAATCGCTTTTCAACACTGACAAGTGTCCTGATGGGACAGTTTGCATTTTCATACATTTAAACACTATACTGTGACTGCTCAAGCCGTCGTTTATTTATTAAGGGAAATAATCATGTCGGTATGACCTACAGATGGGATTAATATTTGACTGTGATAAAAATACTATCCTTGAACTGTCCTTGTCCTTTATCTTTTTGAAACCAAAAGAGTCAGCGAAACGCGAACATTTGTACACTTAAAACTCCCTCGTGTCGACTCTACTTTAAACCGTTGCGTGGAGATTTGCAAATGTAATATTTTTATAGACCTCTTATGTAATTAATTGGTTAGCAAATTGTTGTTATTGGCGAAAAGGACCATATTTGGTCAAGCTGAGCGTCAATCATTCGTAAATTTACCATCAAACCAAACCGACTATTTTTGTCAGGGAACATAACCCTCTCGGGCTTTAATCCCCTGTGAATTGGCTATTATTTGAGGTGAGACTGAATTTTGGTTTTACACTTGCCCAGAAGTTAAGATTTAGATATTAAGATAATAAAATAAAATTACAGTGCAATAGCTTTTTGGAAAATATGAAATTAATTTTGAAAAATATGCTGAATATATATTATTAATATTAGAATATCACTAGTTGAAGTACTAGTGTTGTTAAAATTAATTTAGAAGAGGAAGTGAATGAATTTCATGAGTTTAGGCTTAGGATATTGCAGCAGTAGTCTATTGGATTCCTGCTTGCTTGTTCAGTCTGGTCGCAGTGAGAGCGCGCTCTGTGATGGGTCGATGGTGTGGTGTGTTAATTCTGTATATATAGGTGGGTGCATAGGGGTGAGATTTTGTGAGGAGTGTGCTAGTGTTACCAGTGTTTTTGAAATATAAGTGAAATTAAATTTACCATCAGGGAAGTGTATCAAATGTACATCTGTAATCAAGACAAAAGGTGAAGGAAGGGAGAAAAAGTAAGCATTGGTTGACCAGGAGGATGGTCGTTAACAGAGAAAGATAGCTCTTGTATCCTGGGGGATGCGTTACTCGTATTTACCAAAGAAATAGAGACCTCAAAGGCGGACGATTACTTGGGTACCTGGGAGTCGTAAATCCCCTACCTATCTGAAGAAGATAAAGGCGAGAGGGAATTTGGAATTAAAAGGCCTTTTAATCTAGACAGGATTAAAAAACTAAAACTGAACTAAATGAACCCCCTTTTTTCCAATAAAAAAAAATCACACTCGATGGCAAAACCATGCTGAGCATAGATCCGAAGGAGCTGCATCTTTGGACATTCGGCGACTGTCTTCAATAACAACGCCAAAAGTTTAAGCCTAAAAAATTAGCCCAACTGGGACGTTTCTTTTAATCTAGTTGCTAAGAGCGCAGCCAAAAGCGTCTGGACAATTTGCTTCATCGGAGCCAGTGGCCAAGGGTTCGTAACAGCCCTGGCAACCAAGATCAACTCACTTCCCCTTCATGGGGTAGGAAAGCATTCGATGCTGATAACACATTGAAAAGTTTTATATTACATACGTTTCTTAAATACTCTCCTTGATTGTGACGTCAACAAAATGCTTTTAAATACGCGTTCCCCATTAAAAGGGTTAAGAAATTAAAAAATAAAGATTCTTGCAAAATAAATGTTTCTATTCGGGTTTTGTTTTTCAAAACATTCACTATTTCAACTCTGTAAACAATTAACTGTTTATAAATTTTCTTTCTTCATTTCAACTCATTTTTTTTCTTCGAAAAAGAATCAAATATTTTACTCGTATGAAAAACGTAGTTACGTCACGTCCTTTTCTGCTAGAAATAATTCACATCGCAATTAAACAATGAAAATTACAGCAATGAACATAAAATACGGAATGAAACAGTAATTAACAACACCTAATGTATTAACCGTGTCGCCACAATTTCACTTCACTTCTCTCCGCTTTTACACACTGCTCTTATAAACGCCAGTGACATAATGTTTTCACCAAATTCTGCCATCCCCCTTGGCCCATTAACTCCCAAAATCACGTACAATGAGCGTGTATCAAACGCCCACCATGAATGGGGAAAATGCCGAGGGATAAATCTCAATTAAATCCCTATCTTTAGGGAAAGTCGAAAATAATTTTAGAAACGGGTCCAGAGATGACATTTGAAAGATATACCTGTGGAAAAAGTGCCACCTGTTTGGATTTTTTTTTCACCCTATCCAAATAATTCGGTTGTTGAAGTCGGTGTAGTGTTAAATCGAGGTGGGTTTAATGTCTTTTTTCGAGTCTTTTTATGTCTTTACTTGATTGAAAAGGTTAGTTGACATTCAGGCAGGGTAGGGGAGAGGCGTTAAAATATTCAGCAACAGCGATGAAGTTTTGAAAGGAATCGTTTACAGCGTAAATTAGCAATTTCAATGCAGTACTAAACTCCTTTTAATGAGGTGCTGCCTTCGCATGACTAATATAATTATTGAACTGTGAAAAAGTAAACATAGTTCATTTGGACGCTGAAAATTGAGTCCATTGGGGCGTCGGGCAATTCGCGATTTTCTCTTCATTGTCCTCAGGGAATTTTATAGTGAATTGAATGCATAAAATTACAATTTCTTCCCAACGAAAATGAAACGTGATGAGGTAAATCGGATGACGACAGAAGTGAAGTGAATTAGAGATAATGATATATAAATGAAATAAAATTGATAAGAAAATGAAGGGAGATAAGCATTTATAATTTGAACTGAAGCATCTTAATTAACTTTTTGGACAAAGAGAATTCCAGTCGAAGTGTTTAGCTTTCCGTATTCCTTCGGAGAAAATTTTTGGAATACATTGATATTTGCTATCAAAATATTCTTTAATGCTAAAATATAACCTAAAACTATAAAAAACACATTTGATAATCTGCTTTTAATTCAAAAAAAAAAAAAAATTGAAGTGGAAAACAAGGTTAAAAATATTGCATAAATTGATTATCAGAATAACGCTCATAAGTAAACAAGTAAAAGTAAACTCAAAAGTAAACAAAAATAACATTATTCTGAAAATTTTATCTAATTAATCGTAACATTTTTTGGGGCTGGTACTACTTTCATGACGAAAATCATGTTACTATAATTTTTATTGCGTTTCGAGTCAAATAACGATGAAAAATCAAGAAACAGTTATAACAATACACGATTTACACCTTTGTTACTAAAAACCTATCGATTTTACAACCACGAAAGTAGTAGGGGTTCTTAAAAACTATATAAGGAAGATACTTGCAAAATTTAAATTAATATGGTTCATAATTTTTTTTGATATCTACATGAATATGTTGAGAAAACTCATTTCGAGAAAAATCAAAAACAGACTTTCCAAAGCAATTAAAAATGTGTTACCGAGTAAAATTCAAATCCCCGTAACTTAAGTGCTAAATAAGGTATAAGCGAAATTCAAACACTACTAGAAAGAAAAAAGTTTAATTTTTAAACTGACATTAAAATTAGAAAATAAAAAAAAAAAAAAATTGACAACAATGACGTTTTAAAGGTGTACGGAGATACTTTAAGATAAGAATCAGCTGTTAAAGAGAAATGTTTGAGTCAGAAAAAGAATGATTAGGTGAGCTCTTATTTCCTTATTAAAAATACTTTAGAATTGACAAATTTATTGGGATTCGAGAGAGGACGCCTTTATTTATTCATCAGTGATTATTAATAAAGTATTTCAATTTGTTCTCGCGTGTCTTCAGTTGGAGTTCAGTGGTTATTGACTCTTATATAAGACCCGATATGGCGGGGAAGTAGAATAATGAAGGACGAGGATCACTAACACTAACAAATACATACTTATGTTACCTTACTTATTAACTTCCTTACATGAGCTGAAAAAAATGTTTTTTACTAATTAAATAATTAAATTTTAGCCGTGTTTCATAAATTAATTTCATATTTTATCACATATCTTTTTTTTAAAAAAAAAAAAAATCAGAACTTTTTATGGGTGTCTTAAAGTACTTATACAATCAAATTCGGCTCCAAAGTATTCGATGCCCTTTGCAAAATTACTAAGGCAAATCCCCTATCTCTCCTTTTGCATATGTCATATATAGGTATATATGCTTAACTCTCAGTAGGATTAAAGCAAGCATGCAAGTGTTTTTCCAATGCTATGTAATCTTAAAATGAAGAACTAGATTTAAGAAACGTATGGGGCTAAGATGTTAGAGGGCACATTACTGTTTCATGTCATTTAAGCTTGCTAGACCCTAGTGTATGAAATGTACATATTCAAAGTAAGAAGAAATCGGTGAAATTAATGTTCTTTTTATAAACTTTCCTCGCACTTAGTTCTGGTATTTTCAATTTGCTTTCCATTCGCTTTTCTGTTTTATTGTGCACCAGCCGTACAACGAGCGAAAATTCTCAAATTTATGATATGAAAATGGCACCCCTACACACTCGGTGCTCTGGCTAGCCTTTAGTATCGCCCATCCAAATTTTTCGCCAAAAAAATTCCGCCAAGTTTGGCGATAAATGATAATTTGTATCAAACCATACCACATCCCATTGGATGGCACTCTAAGAGATACCTAAGTTTTAAGAAATAGTTTTTTTTATATGAAAAAAAGAAAATAAATTTCCAATATTATGAAGTTCTATAATTGTTTCAAGGAAAATATACCATACTATCATTAAAAGATCAGGTTCATTATATCTTTTGAATTGTTTTCCATATAATGAGTAAAATATTTTGTATATTTATCTAAATATTGTTAAAATTAGCATCTAAATGCAAATATATCTGAAAAATCATGTCCATATTCAACTTAATGGGAAAGAACTTTTTGTTCTTTCCCTTTAAGTTTCCCTAAAAAAAATCTTTTATAGTTCAATAAAATGATTGAAATATCATCATTAGGTACACACACACACACAAATTCCTGAGTTGTATGAATAATTTTTAAAATATAAATGTCACAAAAAGAAAGAATCTTAAACTCGGCATTTTATTTTCACCCTTATGTCCTAGTACCCTTAAAAATATCTTTTTAAGGAAATTATGCAGCCCAATTATGATTTCCCTGGATTAAGATATTTGCCTACCTTCGGAGCACTTTTTTTTTTCTCAAAAAAAAAAAAAAAAAAAAAAAAAGTGATACACATTTTTTAGTTACAATGATCTATGATATCGTAAATTCAAAAGTAGTTTTAATGAACTTTTTTTTAAAAAAAAAATTTCAAAATTTAGTCATATTTGTATAAAATTTGGTAAAAATTGACATTTTTGCTTTAATTCGTATAACAAATTCTAATTAATACTTTGTTTCAACAATATATTTAATATACATATATCTGTGTTGTGAAGCAGAAAAAATGCAGTTATCTATTAAACTTACTGAGTTAGATCAAAACTTATAAACACAATACGATTTTACAAAAAGTGTATAACTTTTTTTAAATATAAAAATAGTTTCAAAACAAATAGTTATATATACTTAAAAGCTATGTTTGAGGTTCACAACATACCCATAGATCTACAGAGCTTTGTGGTAAAATTTTATTTGGCTATATGAAACACTTATAGAAATGAGATTTTTCGTTAAAAAAAAATTTAAATCGCATTTTTCCAGAAAATGCAAATTAAAGATTTTATAGATACTGAAAAAAAATATACTTACATTAATGTATTCACTAACTATTCTAGAAACAAATGTAAACCATTTTTGAAATAGTAAAAGTGTGGGTTTTAATAAAAAGTTATAAAGAAATTTTCCAACATTTTCACAAAAACGGTGATTTTTGGCAAGTACATATCTTAATAGCGATTATTACATTGTTATAGAATTAAATATTAAATAAAAATCGGATAATTTTCAGCCAAACATGTATTTTAAACTCTCTTTTACTCTGGATTGTGTAATCATCGTTCAACTAAATGCTGTTTTTTACTCTTTTTAAATGAAAGTGTACCTTCTTGTAAATTTTAAAATTCTCTTTAGCTGAATTTAGACAATAAAGGATATCATAAATTACACAGCATATAACATGCACTATAAAATATATTGTAAACACACCTCAAGGGGAATATCAAGCTCCCTAAAGGGAAAAATTCATCAATTCCCATTTCCATTGTTTGTGCTGGATAATAGGGAAATTAATTCCCCATTCAGATCACGTACAAAGCGTCCCAACTAGCGACCAATAAATGACCACTTACAGCACGAATTTATTGGACCACTATTACTATATAATCATAAATTAATAAGTAAGGATGTCGTAATAAAGAATAGGCTCATCAACGCCTCGCTTAAAAACACAGCTGCTCATCCATTTCCGAGACAAAACATTTTTGCTCTCAATGACATGGTATTAAGTTGGCAGATCTGGCAACGCCGTGGAACGTGACGTCATAATTTTTATTCACTTGTATGAGAGGCTGACATATGGTGGAAAGGGAGTTGTTAATTTTTACTTTCGGAGCGAATAACGTATAGGGATGTTATGTTTCTTCGTATAAAATTGGAGATGTCAAGTGTGGAAAGGGTCCACACACCCATAATTGTAGTGTTTTATTAAGGGGTGTGATAGCAATAGTTCTAAGATGGATGCCAGAGATATTAATAATGTTATTGTGGATGTGATGAGTTCAGTAATTGGATTTTTCATTGCTGTGTGCTTAACATTTGGTACTAATAGGATTCTGCATCTTTTATTGCGTTTGGGATAATGCTGATGCGAGTGAAAAAGTTAATAAATTAATTTGTTTATTTTTTATACTTGTTCTATTTTGATATAATAACCAAATGTTGAATTGTAAAAAAAACTTATTACCCATACAGAATAACAGTTTTGAATGATCGACTGAAAATTTATAAAATAAATTGACTAGTTTTAATAGTTTTTTTTTTATTCTGTTGCCAAAACATATAAGTTTTTTAAGAACCAAAACAAAGATAACTTTAGACAACATAAAGAATGAAAACAAGCAATTGTGCGACAAAAAACAAATTATTAAACTTAATATTAAAATTTAAAGCAAACGATAAAAATTAAATTAAATTACATCTTAACAGAAATGTAACAACTTTTACCGTAAAATGAAAAAAAAAAAAAAAGCATTAGAGCATCGATAATTTGAGTGCCGATTAACCGAAACTGCCGACTGGATCAGAAAGCATTCAAATCGGCAACTCCAAATTCGCTCGATATTCCCAACAAAATCAAATAAATAAATGAAATAAAAAATAAAATAATAGTAAAAATGGCCAGAAGCAAAAGAAAATTTCTCAAACTGCAGATCTTCTGTTTTAGCAATTTTGGACTTCTCAATACCTTGGCTCTTGCGCCATAAAACTTCACAGTCACTCACTCACTCTTTGGACTTCTCAAACTCGCTTAATCAGTTGTCTGTGTTATTTGTAAGACATGTCGTACAAAATATGTTCAGTTTTGTGTTTAAGATCACTCTTTTCCTTAAGGTATCCATACACCTTTAAAATGGCATTTTTGTCAAAATTTACGATTTTCTAATTTTAAAGTCAGTTTAAAATTTAAACTTTTTTCTTTCTAATAGTGTTTGAATTTTGCTTATACTTTATTTAGAACTTAAGTTACAGGGATTTGAATTGTACTCGGTAACTAATTTTTAATTGCATTCGAAAGTTTGTTTTTGAATTTTGTCGACATATTTACATATGGCAACGTAGATATCAGAAAAAATTATGAACCAAATTAATTAAAATTTTTCAAGTATCTTCCTTATATAATTTTTAAGAACCCCTGCTACTTTCGTGGTTATAAAATTTATACGTTTTTAGCTACAAATGTGTAAATCATGTATTGTTTTCTTGATGTTTCCTTGTTATTTGACTCGAAACGCAGTAAAAATTGTAGTAATATGATTTTCGTCATGAAAGTAGTACCAGCCTCAAAAAATGTTACGATGAATAAGATAAAATTTACAGAATAATGTTATTTTTGTTTACTTTTGAGTTTACTTAGACTTGTTTACTTATGAGCGTTATTCTGATAATCAATTTATGCAAAATTTTTAACCTTGTTTTCCACTCCACATTTTTTTTTGAATTAAAAGCAGATTGTCAAATATGTTTTTCATAGTTTTAGGTTATATTTTAGAATTAAAAAATATTTTGATAGCAAATATCGATGTATTTCAAAAACTTTTCTCCGAAGGTGTACGGATACTTTAAAGAAATTAAGTTAATGCATTTTTGACGTTGATGAATGACAAACGGTGTTTTTATTCAGATGAGAATTTATTTACAAACCCGTGACTTTGATTTCGAAATGTTTAATCGAAATGACTAACATATAAATAAATTTCGAATATTTTTCCATAGGATTCTTAACCTTCCTCCCCACCTCAAATCCAAAACTGGAATCATCTCTAAGTTTAAACCCCCGATCAAAGATTATTATGACAATTTGAACCTATTTTCGCTAAAACTCTGACGTTGTTTATATTTATGTTAGTTGCGTCTTTGAGAATACGTTTCAATGAGTGCATATCATGGTGAGAGAAAGTTAAAACTAAAAAAAAAAAAAATGTTAATTTTTAGAACAGATCTTATTTCAAAACTTTCGTCTAATATATTCGAAATTAGTTTTGAAGGTAATTTATTTGGATTGTATATAGAAATGAGTTAAAGAAATAATTAAAAAAAAAATCCAGTCTTCGACTTATGCTAATGAACAACATCAAAATTGAGAACATATTTTAAGTAAATAAAAGTGTCTTAGTAAAAATATAAATTCGTGAAGCAATTCACAAATTTGCAATTCAGTTAAGCAAAAAAAAAAAAAAAATGTTGGATAACAACAAGATTTCATTTCGTCACTCAATACCTTTTTAACTAATTGTGTTGTCTAAATCAAACAAAATGTTTTTACATTTTGAAGAATGGCAATTTCTTCAGAGATTAAAATAGTTTTATTTAACTTCATTAAAAGTGTTATATTAAATTTTGAAATAATTAAAAAGAGAAATTTGTTTTTCATCATAAAAAAAAATCGAACATTTATTTCACCTGCACTTGTGACGGGACCTCTCGTGTATTTCCCATCAGTTAAACTTAGGGCTTCTCCATGACGTTATTTGTCTTCAGAACCCCAATTGGAAATTAAATATATAAAACAATGCACTGCTGGCCATTAAAATTGCTACACCAGGAAGGAGCAGACGAGCGTCAAAATCTCATGAAAGAAGAGGTCAGAATATGCATATGATTAGTATTTTAGCGCGTTTAGATGATGCAGGAGGGAGAAACGACATCTGAAGCACTGCATAAAAGAAAAGTTGTGTGGCGGATTTCTCACTCGGGAAAGCCCTTTGTAAAATTGGAGTTGGCTCAGAATATCATGTTATGTCTTGAATAAGAAGAAATGCGAACCAGCAAGTATCGGAATTCGATAGAGGCAGAATCGTTATCTATCCATAGTGTGGGTTATCGTTCCGTGATATCATCATTCGCACTGGTCGAAATCCAACCACTGTCATGCGAATATGGAATCCATGGGTTGCTGAGGGTCATACTGAACGGCATGCAGGTTCACCACTCCCTCCCATAACAAACGCCCTAGAAGACAGATATATTGTGAGGGCAGCCCTGTAAAACCGTACAACCGCATCACTGACCATTAGTCAGGAAATGTGCATGTTTGCAACACTTCCAGTATCCACTTATACGGTCCAACGACGTTTGCAGCGGCGTGGACTGTCAGCACTGCTACCATTACTTCGGCTTCCCTTGAAGATGCAGTATAGAGAGAGACGGCGACTCTGGAGCTCCGAATGACAAAGCTGGATACAGGAGTGGTACAATATCATCTTTTCAGACGAGTCCCTGTTCTGCTTGCTGTATTCTGATGGCCGTATACGTGTCTGGAGGCTCCGAAGAGACCGCTCGTTGCTTGCTTACATTCGATATTGGCATAGGAGCCCTGCAAATGGTGTGATGGCTTAGGCCGCCAGTTGGATACACGACACGCACATCTTTAGTTCGCTTCGACAGTAATTTGAATGCAGATCGGTACATTTCTGACACCTTACGTCCAGTGATTGTGCCCTAACTTCGAGGCGTACCAAACGCCACCTTCCCACAAGATAATGCAAAACCACATGCTGCACGTCGTGTTCTGACCATCCTCGATACACAGGATATTCAATTGTTGCCCTGGCCTGCACGGTCTCCAGATCTGTCACCCATTGAAAACATCTGGTCATGGGTTGCTAAGAGACTGGCCCGCCCTCCTCTCCAGCTATGTTATAGTTGAGGAAGTGTGGCACAGACTTGAAGCAGCATGGATTGAGTTGCCCGTTTCTGTCATCTAAGCTCAGTTCGACTCTATGCCTAACAGGGGAAGGGCCGTTCAGCTGCCAGGGGTGGAAGTTGTTTCTACTGATTTCGCCCCCCTGTAACCCCCCAAACTATTTGCAAATTTAATAATTTTGTCTCCATGCCGTATTGTTTATATACAGTAAATATCTTTTTAATATTTGCTTTCCTTAATGGTGTTGCAATTTTAATGACCAGCTGTGTATGTATTGTTTTTTTTTATTTTCTTTCAAATTTTTGCTTGACTAGAAATATAGCATTCATGGGTACAAGTGAGTAAATCTTTTTTTTTTTTTTCTAAATTTAAATTGCTTTTGATATGTAAATTTCCAAATTTATGCTCATTTCTTTGTACGCCATATTAGTGGTTTTCTTGTAAGTGGTGTGTTGTACTTTCAAAGTTTTTGAACTTGTTGTAGTATATTTTGAGTTTTTAATAACTCTTCTGTTTGAGTTATTTTAGTTTTTGGTTCCTAAAATTTATTTTGGCATGAATTGTGCATTTTTCTTTTTAATTTTAATTCTTAGGATTTATTTTTCAGATTACTTTTAATTTGTATTTTTGATTTTATAGACATTTTTAAAAAATACATTTTGTTAACGAAAATAGTTGGTGATTAATTCTAGAATAACCAAGCTTAACAGTCTAAAGCCTTTTACAACAAGGTAAGTTATTTTCCATCTTTCTATTCTTTCAAAAAAAAATTTGGTTTCATAATTTTTTTTTCAATTTATACTTATTTTTTGATATTTCTAATTTTTGGTTTATTATTTAAATCTACTTTCTTTTGATAATTTTTCTTTTTCAGCGAAATTACACACACATACACAAATATATACATATAATGTCGATTATGTCACATCCTTATCTTTGTTACATATTTGTATTGGTATTCAGTTAAAGAAGCCAACCGTTAACATTCTCAAGGTTCGATTCTCCATAAAAGCAAATTCGACTCTTACGCCTGCATTCCCCGTCATCTGGACCTTATTATGAATCCCGGAGTTGATAAACCGAGATCAATAAAAAGTAAACAGCTGGTTTAAAATTTCCTTTCTCCACTATGTTTTAAACTCCGGTTACTTAACTCCGAGTTTCTTCCCTGCGGTTACTGATTGTATCTCATTGGTCAAAATAGACCCCGTGACCTGGACTGATTTGTGTACCATTTGAACTCGAATTTCGATCAGATAATGTTCAACTTTTATTTATTTATTTATTTTTTTTTCGAAATGGCTGCAAGTAAAGTTTTTATTTCACACAGAAAAATAAATAATGTTGACCTACCTTAACAAAGCCTCACTTAAATTTAATAGAAAGCAAATTGTTAAGGATTTTATTTAAAGTGGTTTTGCTTTCTAATTTCTCTTGAATTTGTTGAATCGAAATCTCCTCCAAAATTCGTAGTCGTCCTTTTGCATAAATATACCTTTTCTTTTTCTCACTTTCCTCTCTCTTCTGGTGTCCAATTTTTCTAAGTATTCTAAAAGAGCAATCGAAGAGATTTTCTTCATTTTATCCATCGTGAGAGCTGTAATACAGGGTGTTTCATATTGAATGGGACAAAAAGAAAACATGATTGTGAACGTTGTAATTAATATATTTAGAAAATTCAAATTTACCTCAAAACTAGATTTATTCAAGTTTCTACAGGTGTTCAATATGTGCCCCTCCGGTGACACGACAAATGTCTACACGGTAATCAAGCTCCTGCCACACTCGTGATAGCATATCCCCTGTGATGGAGTTCAACACTGCAGTTATCCGCTGCTTCAGTTCCACTAAGTCCTGAGGAAGTGGACGAACAAACACCTTGTCTTTAACGAAACCATAGAGGAAAAAAAATCACAGGGCGTTAGATCTGGTGATCTCGGCGGCCAATGAAGACATGTCAAATCCTGTGGCCCAGCACGGCCAATCCAGCGATGGGGTAGACGTTAGTTCAGAAACTCACATACGTTTTTATTCCAATGTGTTGGAACACCATCTTTCTGCAAAATGAAATCAGGAACAGCTTCCTCCAGCTGGGGTAGCAACCACTCAGAGAGCATGTCTTGGTAAATGTTCCCATTAATCGATTTTTCAGCAAAGAAAAATGGACCCAAAACACAACTGTTTGATTAAGCGCAGAAAACGTTCACCTTGGGAGAATCACGCTGATGTTCTAATGTTACATGGACATTTTCCGTGCCCCAAAATCGCAAATTATGACGATTAACTTTGCCACATAAGTGGAACGTGGCTTCATCGGTAAACACCAGTGTGTTCTCGAAACCATTCACGTCGAGATTTTCTTGAAATTTCGCACAAAAATTCTTACGCAACGGTTTGTCAGTAGGTTTTAAAGCCTGGACCATCTGATATCTATACGGCTTGAATTGGAGACGCTTTCGTAAAACACGCCACACCGTTGTGTGAGGGACAGCCAGTTCTGCACCTGCACGTCGCGTTGATTTTGACGGACTCCGTAAAAACGGATCACGAATTCTTTCAACCACTTCGGGTTTTGCTTTTTTTCGTCCTGGGCTTTTGTTTTTGCATAAGCAGCTAGTATCCTGGAACTGCTTCACCCACCTGCTTATGTTATGCCGATGCGGTGGTTCTTTACGAAATTTCGTGCGAAAATGTCTTCGCACAACAGTTACCGAGGAGGTTTTGGCATATTCGAAAACGCAGTACGCTTTCTCCTGCATGGACGACATTTTGTTTAACAGCGCCTCTAGCGGCGAGTTCGTCATTCGATAATTTTTCCCTGTTGCCAAATAAAGCATGTATAATTGTAGTTGCGGAATAAATTTGTTTCGACTGAATAAATCCATTACGGCAGTCACACTGCGCTATTCTTTTTGTCCCATTCAATATGAAACACCCTGTATATCCGAACTCAAAACTATTCACATAGATACACAAAACTAAAAAGATGAAAAATCTCTCACTCAGCTTTCAGCCTGGTCAAAATTTTCTAACCTCGACTGGGGTTAGAGAATGAACCTGCGACGGTGAAATGAGCTTATGGAGAAACTCCCGTTTTCTTTCTTTGACTGCCGGTTCAGTTCACGGAGAATACGGTGGTTATTATTCAAGGAGCCACTTCCAACTACTTTCAATATAAGCGATTAAGATGTTTCCTTTCAATCAGCTTCTTATCCTTTTCTTTCCTTTCAAATCTTTTTCGTTTTCACATCACTAGATCTAATTCAATTCTCTTTTCTTCTAATCTTCATCTAATTTACCAAATCACGGTTCATTTGGTCGGCAGGGAGTTGTAATTATGTGCAATTCAAATTGCGAAAATTCCCGAGGAAAGTGAAGAGAAGATTGCAAATACCCAATGTCACATCTTCAACGTCGCCATAATTCTTATGAAATCTACAAAAGTCACGTTTCATTTATTGGGGAAGGTTTTTCAATTCAATGAATATCACGTTAAAAGTTCTTACAATGTAAATTACAGGGGGAAACGCGGTATAGCCTACTTTTTACACTAAATAAATATTAAAAAAGAATTTGAACAACCAATACTAATTTTAAAAAAATCGTTAAAAGCTAGAGATTTCAAATTAAAACAAAATCAATACATTGCACGAGGTAAAAGGCTTAAAAATCAACTGGCATGAAATCTCCCCCTCAGGAACTTGTTTTCTTTAGGCGGTTACGGGCATCATGTTCCCGAGACAACCTAGAGATCTTTAGCTTGACCACGGGGCTTACTATCTGATAAACACGGGCAATGCACTCCTAAGATACCTTAGTGGTCCTCCTCTATTTTTTATCTCTCCTTCTTGTCAACCAATTTTTATCTATTTTTCATTTTCTTTTCAAACGTCTAGACCACGGCCGTGGTAGCCTAGTGGTCGTGGTCGAGGACTCAAGGTCGGCGGTTTTCTTCGAGTCGTGGGTTCGAGCCTTCCTGCCCCCAAATATCTACCGTGTAGCTGGGACTGATTCAGGTTAAATCTGTCGAAGTTCAAAGTCCTCCCTTTGGTGTGGTGTGGAAGTTAGGAGAGTGAGGTGCCAGCCCAAATGTCGTCCTCGTCACTTGCCCGAGGTTCAGAATAACGAGGTTCGTTGCCAATAACCCCCGTGTTGCTTCTAGTGTAAGGTGATCAGATTTTAACATTCGAACAGTGGGACACCACTGACGAGGGGGGAAGTCTTGATTAAAATTTTGTTACCTAAAAAATACCTACCTTTGGTACCTAAATAAATTATAGACATAAATCATCTGAATAGCTTGTTTGTTGACATCACTTGTTTAACTAGTACGCAGTACGATGTGTATCGCATGAGAGACAGTTACAAAATTCAATATGCGAAGGTGTTACTTTGTGGACGACCCACAAACTTCTTACACCCTGACCCTTCTCTCTAAGATTCCCCTCTGTTTCCAATTTTCGTATAAGGTGTAATTCCTTCGCAACAATGTTCCAAATGATGCTAGATCGCTAGCGGAACATGTCGCCATTAGAATAAAATCCGTGGAAGTGTACAAAGTTTTCTCTCTTCATTTTACAGCTACAAAATGTTTTCGTCGCTGCCAATGCCGAAAAATGCCACTGTTCATTAAGTCCAAACAATGGTGGTCGTATTCTAGCAACTGATCGAGGCGAACTCTGATGAGCAATTTCTGATGATCAGTTCTCAACATTTATTTTTATCATTAAAGTTCAACAAAATAAAATTCACAAAAATAATATAAAGCTCATATCCTGGAGAAATAGCTACATGGAAGCCAAAAACCGTATATTCCCTTCCCGTTCTCAAGCCGCTTCCTTGCTTGTCGTGCATTCTTTCTAAAAATCGGGACGTTCTTAAAACCCCACGGGATAAATTGTTAAAAATCGGGACGTCTGGTCACCTTATTCGAGTGCGACGTTGATAAAACCAATCAACCAGCGTCTAGACCACAGTTACACCTTGTCTGGAGCAACATAGCCATTTATATCACCATCACGTCATTAAATCTCACCCCCCAAATTCTGCTTTATGCACGGTGCTGAGATTTTACACAATATAAAACACGAGGTTATTTCCTATACAATAAACATAATTTTTTTAATGAGTTCTCGCAAATTTTAAGTATTTTACGATATTTATGTAAAAATTAAGAGAAATTTGAATCATAAAATTCGAAGTTTTAAACATTTGTATAAATTTGGATTCTGAATTAATAAATGTGACCAGCATATAGAACGTGATGCTTATTTAAGTTCTCTTCAAATAGATATGCACACCACTTATCAACATAAAAACACCTGTTGATTATTAATTTCTTATACCTAATTACTTATTTTTATAAATTTGACTTTTTTTTTCATAAGCAGATACATAAATACACATATTTCTCAATGGATATATATGATTTCCATTTCTTTAAATTTAAATCTGCCCTTGAGTATTGTCAAGCAATAGGACCCGAAAATGGAACATTTTTTTCCGATAAAAAGGCGCTCGGGCATTAATTTTGTATTTTAACTTCGCTATCCTTTACAGAACAGCATACGAGGATCTTTCAATAAGTTCATAGAAATTCCAAGAGATGGCGCTCGTAGCATCGAAAATGGTTTGTTTTTAGTAAGCTTCATCACTCACTAGACAGATGTCAATTTCTCATGATTCGTATTCGTGGTTATGATGCTTTTCGTACATCAAAAATTCTTCGTCATAACTTTTATGGTAGATGAGACCATCCTCGCCTTCTTTGGAGTAGATTCACCGGAAGCAGCTCAACGATTTGATTTTTATTTGATTTTCGGTGCATAATGATGATTCTAGATCTCACCAACGGTGACAACTCACGCAAAATGACATCGACAACTGGATACGGTAGCACAGCGTCGACTATCCAAATGACTACCAAATATAAAATTAACTAATGAATCATTATCAAATTTGTTTCGACTCCATTTAATACATGGTAACACCAATTGGTAATTACAATTTACCTTAATGATGCCATCTGTCTCAAAATGCAAGAACTTTTTGAACCACCCTCGTAGTTATTTTATGATACTACTAATTTCTAATCGAATCAATCCCTATTTTCAGATGTAAAATGCGTACTGCGTTTCATCTCTTATATTGTTAAGCTAAATGACCTTTAAACTTTACGTACTTACGTGAAAAGTGGCGTATTTTTAGAATGTTTCTAAATTTTAAGGATATTGCATCTTAAAATGGATGCATGTGTTACAGCGTCGCAAACTTATACGAAAATTAGAACAATCTTTAGCCTAGAAATTTGTCCGAAGTTTCGATCAGGTCTTTTGACACTAGGCAAAGAAAGCCGAAAAATAGTAAAGATTACTTAAATGTAGTCTAAAACATGCTCAGTTTTCCTTTTCATTTCAGTTGCATTCGGTGAATTCATTTTTTTTTTTTTCATTAAAGGATCCCACCTACTGGCCATTTTAATTTCGTGAACATAGAGTTAATCCTATGGGATTTTCAGTTCCGTTCTCAAACCTACTGTTTTATCGATTTGAATGCAAAAAGTGCGTTCGAAAGAGCAAAAAATAATGTAGGTTTCGTCGGAATCACATTTTCTCTCTGATTTTGAAAATATTTCAGAATGTTTTCTTGAAGACTGAAATATCTACCAATGACTGAAATAATAAATCGAAAGTAAAATGTAATTTCGAAGAAATTATCATTATTTTTTTCCTCTTTCAGAGGCACTTTTTTGCATTTAGATTGACAAAACAGTAAAGATTTTTGAACGGTAATAGAAATTCCATAGAATTAACATTATGTTCAAGCGATCAATATGGCCGATGGGCTGTAGCCTCAAGAAAGCTGTCAAGAAATTACAAAATTACAAAACCCTTTGAGGATTTTTGCCCCCGTCCGTTTAAAAAGATCTCTCGTAAATTAACTCCGAGACATTCATATTTAATATGAAACTTTAAACGCGCATGAAAGTTACGGAAAGAAATGCAAAAATGAAAAGACGCTTATCTCTTAACAAAGTAGAAGATAAAGTTAGAGAACAAGAGGGGCGGAACTCCCAGGTGACAAAAAACAATCTGAGGTTATCATTCCCAAAAAAATTAAAGCAAACGACAACCGATTAAAAACCGATTAAAACTTCATTCGATCTCTGCACTGGAAATTCGAAATTTTCCATTACGGCGTAATCTCAGCAATAGATGGACAGTACAGATAAATCTCTCTGTGTGCGAAACCTATTAGAACAATCAAGGCGAGACCAAATCCAATTCTAGATCCACATTTGCATTTAATTCAGACAGTTGGGGGGACCCCATCTGTCTAAATATAGTCGCGTGTCGCAAGTCCATTAATTTTGAAAATTACCAGTTTTAGAAAAATGTACGCGACTCACTGAGACTTGGAGACTCCTTTTTAAGAACATTACACGGTGGGGTCTGAAAGTCTGGCTAATTTGCATTTTGTTATTTGACATTAATTAAACTGGTCCCTTTATGAGCGCTTTATATTCCTAATTGTGCCATAACCCGAGCACGAAGCCGTAAGGTTTGCCTCCTAATCAACTGGCCGCTGGGGCTAATGGTTCCTCAGGCTTATCGTACGCAGGCTTTCTTTAATTAGTAAATAGCTCTAATACTCCTGTGGAATACCTCATCTGGTCTATTATCAGGTGAATGGATTTACCTTTCCGACTTGCGTAGAACGTTTATTCGATGATAAAAAAAAAAAAAAACAAGTACCATGTAGGACTTCTGCATTAGATACAGTACGAAGTACGAGGTGTGGCTATTAAATCACGAGAATGACGCTGTAAAACATTTTACACATGTATAATTTTAAATCATACATATTTACTTATTATCCCCTTCAATATACACCCCTCCTCCATCCCTACGACGTTCCAGGCGAATCTTCCAATGTACGAAACAGTGTTTGAAGTCTTCTATCAGCTCCTTCTGGACGAGTGCGGACGAATCAGGAGTCAGAAGTTTTCTTTTTACAACGTTTTTCTGAATTTCACTTGGTGTGTGTGTGTGTGTGTGTGTGTGTCATCAAATTTTCGATCGTTAATTTAACCAACTTCCCATCAAGCTAGAGCTTTGAAATTTCGGGAATCGTTCGTACTCGCCTAACAATGCAATATTTATTCGTTTGCGACAAGTTTTAACTCATATTTCAATAATTTTAATAAGTCAAAATATTCTTTCCTCGAGGCGCTTTTAGGATTCAGGGAAAAATTTCTTTCCCCCTCTGGGAGCACCGGGCACTCCCCACGCAGCATGAGGTTATCGTAAACCTTTTGTACTCACAAAGGGGAGATACTATCTCCCCTTTACAATCTCCGAGATAGTAAGGGTTGCTGACTTTTAGTCAGTAATCATTCGCAAGAAAGAAAGTTTCCAATATTAGGCGCCATGTCTTATCACAATAATTTTTTCTGAATTCTGGTTCCCATTTTTTTTTTAATAGAATGACTTACAAACTTTCAAATGCATGTTTTGATTTTATATTATGAATTTTTTAATACGCTCACAAATGTCTCTTTTTAAGTAAATTTTAAAGATAAAATAACTAACAGTATTAACTAATATTTCAATAATTTTCTCTAATAAACTTTGCCACCATATAAAAACGTTGCTTTTAAAAACGTTGGTTTTTATATCGAATTATTCTCTAGTAATTTCAAACCGGGATTTTGAAATAAACATCGAAGACTTTTGTTATTCGATTTTACTTATTAGTTGAAATATGTTTAACTTTCCTGCTAGTATTAAACATGGGTCTACAAAACGAAATAAACATAGAACTGGTTTCCAATGCAAATTAATTCCATTTGTGAAAGAAAATAGAAATCGTGCTGCTGCAAGGATGTTCCTGAAAATGTAACGGAAGACGAATATTAGGTGTGGCTATTAAATTACAGTTTTATTTTGATGTCATACATATTTTCTTATTACCACCTGCAATATAAAACTTTCCTCTATCCCTATAACGCTTCATGCGAATCTGCCATTGTTCGAAACAGTGCTGGAAGTTTTCTGTCAGCTCCTTCAGGACGAGTGCCGCTTTCTATTTCACAGCTTCAACGGACTCAAATTTTGTTCCTCTTCATGCAGATTTCACCTTTGGAAACAGATAGAAGTCGCGTAGCTCAAGATCCGGCGAATATGGTGGATGGTCTAACACTGGGATGCTGCACTTGGCTAGAAACCTCTTGAAAAACAACGAGGAATGAGTCGTCGCATTGTCTTGGAGGAAAAATTTTGCCGTACGGATTCTATGTCAATCCCTACAGTCTCAGCAATCGCACGAATATTTAACCGACGGTCAGATCGAACCAAATGATCGATTTTTTCCGATATTGTCATACCTTTTTGATGTGGGAGGGTGGCACAGGAGGATATCATCTTCATCGTCTTCTCGGCCATCTTGAAATTGCTTAAACCACTAAAAAACACGTACAAGCAAAAAAACATTCATTACCATACACTTCTTTCAATAAATTATAAATTTCAGAAGCGTTTTTTCCAAGTTTCGTGTGAAATTTCGCAATAATTTGTTGCTCACTTATTATTGTTACGGCGAAACAAAAAAAAAAAAAAAAAGTTCTAATACGAACGAAGTCTATGGCTATACGGATTAGTTTACAGAAATGAGAGGAACTGCATTCGAAAGAGAAGGCTTCACGCTAAACAGCTGTCGGTCGCTGGTGTTTGGCAAATGTGTTCTTTCTCTGCAGCAGTGGATATTTAATAGCCCCACCTCGTACGTGATAATTTTATATGAGAACATAAAATGACATGTAAAATTTCAACATGGCCTGTAGCAATTCGTCGCAGAAGCCTTCTGTATAAGGTACATGGCAAAACGCGTAATATTTGTATATGTGTAAGTTCTAGAAATGACGTTGGTCTATTCGCTATTTCCCCTTCACTAATCCTGGAGATCTTATAATAATTTTCAGTGACGGACCCGGAAAATAGTTTTCGGAGATGCATATCGTCATTGCCATGATAGAAGAAATTTTTGAGTTTAGAATTACCATTTGGTAAGAAATAAAGAATACGGTAAATCGGTGTTATTTCTCTAATTTTGAACTGTTTAAGTATTGCTATAAATTTATCAAGATATGAAATTTAAAAAGTAAAGATCGTTTAAGAAAAATGACTAAGATGTCATTAAAATAAAATTTGCTTTTTTTCTTTGGAAGGAGGGGTGTCTTATTTTAAGGATGGGCCCCTCCTTTCCTCTTCAACTACAAACATTGAATCAGAGGCACTCTTTCAGTGAAAGAAAATACTTTTCTATTATTTTTAATGGGTTTTCTTTAACTTACAATGTATGTCTGCGTCAAAACCTTAAAAACTTTTTTCTCACATTTTAAAGAACTCAATTGAGCTGAAATTTCCTATACGCGATTGTTTTGGATGACAATACAATAATTTAACTGTAATTAATAAAAATTAACTGATTTAAACTAATTATGTAAATAATTAAATTTTAAGCCAAGTTCCTCGACAAGTCGCCAAACGGTCGCCAAATCCTGAAATATTTCAATTTCGAGGGGGAAAAAAATCTTGTGGGATGCACATGTCCCTTTGCAACCCCTGCCCAGGTATGCCACTGATAATTTGCCACACAAAATTACCGTCGCCAATAACCCTCGTGTTGCTTCTAGTGCGTCGTTAATAAAAACTGAACTAAACTCTTAGTTGTCATTATGGTTATAACTGCCTTATGTGATTTAATTGCTCCACAAATACAAATGGTGGCTATAGCCAATAATCAAAAAAAAAGTACAAAAATTTGTTTAGTCGTCACACTCACAAGGATATTTCAAAAGAAAAGTCACTTTAACCCGGAAGGTAAAAATACTACATTGCTAGTTCTGCTCATATTTTTTAAAAACTTTCTGTGAATGTGTTGAGGAAAGCTTTGCTTAAAATTCAAAAATATCTTCTCGACGCTATTCTCTAGAACTTGGAACAATTCTCATATTCCCCTGATTCTTAAAGATTTTTTTTTCTTTCTGAAGAGGCTTTAAAGATCGAGTTATCATCAACAAATCTAAAATCATCGCTGGAGTCAAATATTCTTCAAGAAATGCAAGGGATGCAACAAGAGATATTTCAAGATGTTATGAAAATTGTGAAGGAAAGAGCCAGTGTTTGAGAATTAGACAAGAGTGTTCCTCTAAGAGATACTGTTTATCGCACGAGGATTGTTCAATAGGTCCTTAAAAATTCCAAGAGATGGCGCTTGTAGCATCGAAAATGACAGCTGTCTCAGTGACTGTTATTCGTGATCATGACGCCGTTCGCACCAGAAGCATTCTTCGTCATAACTTTTCCGGCCAATGAGACCATCCTCGCCTTATTTAGAGCAGAGTCACTGGAAGATTTAAAGTACATCAGCGCTGCTACGTGGTAGGTCATTAGCTACCATTTACCAACTACATGGTAGGCATCAGGACTCGAACGGACGACTCGACGGAAAGGAAGCTGGCAGCAATGAAGGAAATATGTATGTGGCGCAAGAGCCAATTTCGGCTATGCAGCCCCAAACTTTTGTCGAAAACTTTGCAAGTTTCTTAAGCCAAATAAAAATTAGATAAAAGACAGATTAAAAAGGTGATTTTAAAACACCATATAAGAATTAAAATACTAAACAGGATAAATCTAATACAATAAAAAAAACGCAAGCAAATTACGGAGGGATTTCTCCCCACCCAGTAAGACAAGTTCGAAGCAAAAGAATTTGCAACGGCTCTCGTGAACAATGACGTCAGATGTTAAAATGCAGTAATAACTAGCTTGAGAGAAACGTCTCTTTTAGCCTGGTCAATAAAGTCGCAACAAAAAACGACAGGTCAATTTTTCTTCGGACCCGATGGACCAGTGTTCGAAACAGCCGTTCGCCCTCCCAAAGTTCGATCAGCACTTTCCCCTCCACGGGGTCGAGCAACATTCGACGACGAAAATTTAAAAAAAATTGCTACAATAATAAGAATCCAGTCGCAAGTTCGCGACCATGACCACTCTGCTACTACTCTGCTCTCCGCATATTGATAAACAAAGTCCCATCGAAACTAGGCAAAGATTTCCAGGTATTTCTAAGGGTGTCATCATTGCTTGTCAAAAATAGTACAGATACTTAACTGGAGAGATTAAATATCGATCGGGACCATAAGTCCAGTATTTACCTAAAGAAAGTAAACCCCTGAACATTTTGCATGTTTGACAGTGATATCTTGTCAGTGCAGTGATTTTCAGTTTTATATTCCTCTACTTTTTCCAAGGGCATGATGGACGCATGCGCATTGCTGAGCCAAAACATTGGTCAGATAATTACAGTGGACCCCGAATATTCAAAAGGCATAACCTGCCACTCAATGCTAATAAGCGTGTTATTCTACCAAAGGGCGAAAGTCGCGCGCTGCCACTTACATATAAATAAACAAATAAATTTAATTAATTTTAAACGCGTGCTTGTCGTTGGCGAGCAACATTTGGCGTGCGCGCTGTACCTTAATTTATGCCAAAGGGAATCACGCGAATCCGTAGATGAGTATTTCAAAAGAGGGTTTTTATTTTATTTTTAGATTAGTTAAGAACGATTATCAGTAACGTGATCGAATCAAAGTTAATTTTCCATTCACCTCGACATTGATAAGGTCTGGAGAACCGTAGATTGCATTGCGAAACTTTTTTGGGTTTTAGTTACGAAAATTGTGTTTTTGTACTCGTTGATACCTCGTGATTGTGATTGTAAGAAGCAACACGGGACTATTGGCGATATACCTCTTAATTCTGAACCTCATTCAAGTGACGAGAGCGACATCTGAGCTGTCCTCTCCCTCTCTAAACTTTTATACCACGTCAAAGGGACGACTTTAACATGCATCAGCCCCTGCTGCACGGGGTTTTTACAGGCAACAAGGTTCGAACCCATGACTCGACGAAAATCGCGACCAAGATCTGACCATTAGGATACCAGAATCACATATTAATAGGTCAGTAAATATAACTGAGAAGTGGACTGTAAACATTTCAAACTATTCCCTCACATACATATATTAAAACTCGTTAATGATATTTTTTATCTCTTACATTAACCCGCACTGGGTTTTACAAATTTTAATAGAGCACAACTCTCAAAACTATTTTCACATTGGGGTTTGATCCATGGATGGGGAGAGCTATTGACCTTGGAGTGCCGGCGGCGTTTCGAAACCTGGACCAGTGGGTACGAATAATGTTGACCTGTCGTTTTTTCCCTCACCTTTACCAACCAGACTAAAAGAGACGTCTCTCTCGGGCTAGTTATTAAGGCATTTTAACTTTTGGCGTTGTTGTGGAAGAGAGCCACTGTATATTCCCCTTCCAGTATCATCGTGATGATACGATGAGAAACATTTTGAACGATACTTGAGAGAAGGCCGCTTTCCCCAGGCATTACTGCAATTGATAACATTTCCTCTCTGTTATATCGAGTTCCTATCTGGTGTCATTGGCTGTCTCTAGTTGAATGGCGGGTCTCGGCGGAACGTGCGCCGTAGCCGGAATATTACTAATTGGGATTTTTATGCGATTGTCTTGGTTAGAGACACAGAGGCAAGTGTTAAGTGTCGGGAGCATATGTAACTAGTAATTCTATGTTATGCTGCCATCTAGATTTCATGTGCTGCGTCACCACTTCAGTGTTGCATGGTTTTGCGACCCCGTGGAGAAAGAGATAGTTTTTTGGCCTTCGATACCGGTCTTGGATGTTTCGAACCCTAGACCAGTGGATTTGAAGAATGTTGGTCGGTCGCTTTTTGTCGCACCTTTACCTACCAGACTAAAAGAGATGTCTCTCTCGGGCTAATTATTAAGGCGTTTTAACTTTTGGTGGTGTTGTAGAAGACAGCCGCTACACATTTTTCATTAATTATTTATCAACATCACAATTTAAGCAACCTAGGTAGCTATTGAAGATTGATCTCAAATTTTGAACCTCAAGCATGTGACGAGGATGATGCCTCTACCAACTTCCCTACCACACCAACATGAGGACTTGGATCTTCGACAGATTTACCGTCATCAGCCCTGGGTCTGTAGTGGCATCATGACTCGAATCCACGGCTCGACGGAAATATCGCCAGCAGAGAGGTTCAAAATTATGAGGTTCATCTCCAATAGCTGTTTTATTAGCGTTGCTTCCAGGGGCAATGCTAATAAAACAGTCATTCCATTAACCCCGCTATATGAAAAGTCTTTGGTGGTACCTGGTCTCGAACCTAACTTACGATTGTTCAACCGAAGTTCGCCTCCTAATTTTGGCCTGAAGTAGCACTCCCTTTTCTACATCCACGTCCCGCCGGTGTGAGTCCAACGAGATTTAACGTATATTTCGCTGCACGGCGAGTCTTTATGATTAATGGATTCATTGTTTCTTAACGTCACACTTTCAAGCAACACGAGGGCTGTTGGCGAGAGATCTTGTAATTCTGAGCCTTGAGAACAACTTCCCAGCTGTCACCTCCCTATATAACATGCATGAGATCCGCAACATGGTGGACCACAGTTGCATCGGGAATCGACCCAAACTGGCCCCAAGTTCGCGACAAACACTAGGTTATCGGGGAATGTGTTTTTAATGGAATTCGGACACTATTATTCTTTATTCTACCAACAAGGGTAACATGGTGCAAATTTTGTTTAATGAATGTTGTATTAGAATTACCAAAACAATCAGTAAATAATTGATCAAATTATTCCGAAAAACTGTAAAAATGATTCGAAGTACTATCTGGACTTACATTCTCCGAATTTCTATTGTACTTCTGACAGGAAATCGAGTTAGGTACATACGGTTCCCATCTATCTGCCACTTTGAATTTGTGAACTTAATGGAACTACGGAATTACTTTCCTACAGAATTTCTTCTATCGTTCTCAAATCTATACTGTTTTATCCATTTGAATACAAAAAAAAGTATTCGAAAGAACAAAAAAAAAAAAAAAAAAAAAAAAAATGAAGGTATTTGTGGAATTACATTTTCTCCCCGATTTTTGACAATATTTTGGAATAAATTTTAAAGACCAGAAGACTCCCGAACGAATCGTCAAAATTAGGGTAAAACTATTTTTAAAAATCGGAGGGGGAAAGCAATTCCGTAGAAACCTTTATTATTTTTTGCTCTTTCGAATGCACTTTTTTGCGATCAAATAAATAAAACAGTATAGATTTGAGGACAGTGGTAGAAATTCCATATAATCAACATTTCGTTTACGAAATCAAAATGGCAGCTAGACGTGACTCATAACTCCTCATTAAATTTAGCGAGTAATTGATACCATTGAAACCATTTTGACCAAAGTCACGGAAGGTCTTTAAATTGTCGATTTACGGTGCAGTAGTTCGGCCTTGGACAGGAACTTTAACTTTCATCTACCGGTTATCAAATATGTAGTTCTGTCATTTAAATTTGGCTTAGGTGACATAAATGATATAGTAATACTTTATTTGTTTGATTATCGAATGTAGATATAGGCAACTAAATACGTAGGCCGTGTTTCTTGTATTGGTCCGCTGAAAACAGCCAAATACGCCTCCTAATTTTGATTCATGGTCGGGTGACGAAGTCGACATCTGAACTGGGTCTCCACTTTCCGCATTCACGCCGTGTATGCAAACTTGAAGACTTCGAGTTCCGACACATTTAAGACCCGTGTGGTGATTGGGAATGACAGAATAGTCCCACTGTAGCTCATGTACGTCGTAAAAGGCGACTAAAATGGGTATCCAGTGTTTGGGGGTATAGCCGGGCACCCTGCCCTTGGGGATTACATAAAGGAACCTCAGGGACTTGCCTTCTTCAGGTAAGTGTAGGTATTATGACCCCGAGACACCCTAGTGATCTTTTTCTTTCCCGTAGGGTTTACTGTCTTTGGTAAACATAGGTGACGCGCCCCCGGGTTACCTTAGCGATCCTTCTCTATTTTCGACCCTCCTTCTTGTCAACCAATTTTTGTCTTTTCTTCAATTTCTTCTCGTTTGGACCACAGTTAAATCTCGTTTGGCGTAGCATAGACATATAAGGCTCTTGCGCCAATAAACTTTATTTTCTCACTTGACACTTGTCTATGAAACTTTTTTCATTGTTTTAACGTCTAGATCACAGATTTACCTTGTTTGGCGCAGTATGGCCACATCTGGCTCTTGCGCCAATAAAACTTCACTGTCATCATCATTATCATCCGACACATTTAAAATGCAGTAGGAAGGAGGAAAGAAACTCTCTATTTAGAAAAATTTTAATTCCACATAATTTTCAACTGTATTTTTAAAAAGAAAAGAAAGCACAATTTTTTCGATGGTCATCAATACCGGATTTTTCTTTTGAAATATAAAAATGTATAAATTTTGAAGGTTTTTCGAAACTTTCTTTCCATCTTATTTTGTCGTTGCATCTAACATTCCTTCTCTTTAGTTTTTATTAAATTCAAATCTAAGATTATACATAATTCTTATTATCGGCCGAAAGAAAAAGATGACGTCGAAAATTATGTAAAACCGAATTATTTTGGTATTTAGGTTAATATTTGCTTTTACCTGTCTACCCTTCAAAATACAATAACGTTTCTAAGTTTTTTTTTTTTTTTTTGGGGGGGGGAGCAGATTCTCTAGATAACCCCTCTGGAGACGTTTCTGAATACTGGAATTCCTTCCTCGCCTCTCGAAAAAAGGAATCTTCTTCGACTGCTTTCTATAGTATGGCTACGTCATTGGCTGCAATGTAATACTTTTTTTTAAATATTCAAATTTTCCCCCTGTCCTGTAAGAACAAAATAGATGCAAATATTCGCCACATGTATTCTGTCTTCCAATTTATTCTTAAACATTCTCTCCTCAGGAAAGGAATGAAATTACTTACACCTCCCCACCCGATAAAAGGAATCCTCTTCAGTCTTCTAATGTACTCTTGAATGTTTTGTTCCTTAAAAAAAATTGTAATTACTTACACCTCACCTCTCTACGAAAACAGGAGTAATCTTCGTCTCCATTCTATATTTTGGGCACGTCATTGGCTGCAATGCAATTCCATTTTTAAAAATAATGTTCATATTTTTCCCAGCCAAGTTTTTTAAGCACATAATTGTAACCATTATTTCCTATACGTATATATTGTATCTCCTAATTTACTCTTGAATGTTTTTTCCTTCAAAAAAAAGGATGAAATTACTTCCTGGACATAAGAAAAAGTAACCGAAACTGTAACCGAGGTTCGTTTACGTTGACAGTCATTGGTTCGTATAAGCGCGCGCAGAACCCGGTACCTTATCTTATTCATAGTCCTCTTGGGACTTAAAGAGAAAGATAACCTCAAATAAAAAAAAATTTAGTCGAAGAGCATCTTCTAATAAAAAGAAAAGCAACCGTAAGAAAGACGACTCGGTGCGTTCTCTGCCGAAAGAATCGTACACCAAAGGTTATTGACCTTTACCCGTAAATAAAAAACAAAATGTCTTTATTCTATCTCCCAAAGAAAGTTGATTGTTGCCGAATCGGGAAAGCGAAGTTTTGTATGCGAATGGAGATTTTATTACGAGCCAGAGAGACTGCTGTAGGTGAAGTTATAAGTCCCTGGGGTCTCTTAGGAACTCAGGGAGATTCAGTTATTCTGAATGGTGGAAAAAGCAGGAAGTAAAACCGTGGAAAAGGTTTAATATCGTACAATAATTTGATTTGTTTATTTATTTATTAAAACGAGAAGTGATCAAAGAATTGAATATGTCATTTAAAGAAAATAAAAATTGATATGAGATATTTAATTAAAGAATTAAGTTTCTCAGCTCTGATATTTTAATTTCTATTATTATTTCAAATACGAAATAAATGTTCATGATTTTGAATTAAACATATAAAGGAACAGTATGTTAAATACTGCGTTCATACTATGGATATTTTTATGTGTTTCTCAAATTATAGAACCGTTTTATTATATAACAGTTAAATACATGAATGAGAAGAAACATAAACTGTTAAGCATTTCTACCTAAATTTTTTAATCAATATCTTAAAAACTGAGCTCTCAGTCTCCATAAGTTAAATGTTAATTAGTTTTGTCGCGTCCGCGAGAAGAAACTGCGAACTACTCAACTCGTAAAATAGAATTTTCAGTAGATTCGCCGGCGCGTTGTTTTTGTAGTTGGAATTTGGGAAGACGAGCGAATAAAGTTTATTGCTATTTGTATTTTAGTGAGAATAATCCTTCTTTTGATATATTTTATTTGCCTAAAAACCATAGATCATATTTTACGGGTCAAAGAATCTGAGTATCATGCATTTAAAGCAAGTTCTAAATATATATTGTTTTACTAAGTGCCGATGCAAATGCAACAAGTTTATTCTTCCATTTTTTTAAATATTATTATCTATATTCTTACAATCAGAACAAAGACAATTAAAACATCATACCTTTTGAACCTTTAAAATATAACCTTTTGTTTTAGAGCGGGGGTGGGTGGTATTTAATCTTTTACACTTTG
This sequence comes from Nephila pilipes, assembly GCA_019974015.1. Taxonomy (NCBI): domain Eukaryota; kingdom Metazoa; phylum Arthropoda; class Arachnida; order Araneae; family Nephilidae; genus Nephila; species Nephila pilipes. Next base: position 71,482 of record BMAW01098059.1, on the reverse strand, counting down.
GGGAACCATTTGAGCTTACCGTTTTCTTGAGGGAACCTCTTGATCCAAGAGCAGAAAAATAGGATATCAAAGCTTTATCCTACACAAATTTACAGAATTATCACTGTATCTTTATTTTATCACAATACAAACATTTTAATAAAATAATGAATAGAAAGGTAGCTAATGGCGTTTTTTTTTTTTTTTTCTACAACGTCTTCTATCAATAATAAATAAAAGCAACAACATTTTACATAGTAGCAAATTCATAAAAAGAATATTTTTTAATTACTTGGCTGTGATTGTTTTTTTTTTTATTGCAAAGTATTTTAACGTCTGGTATAATTGTCGAAATCTGCAACCTAATGTCCTCTTCAGCATTCGATCTGTTTGTATACTATGTTTTTGTCTCAGCGTACAAAGAGAAAGATTTTTTGCATACATAGGCTGAAAGAAATAACATCGGATGTTTTACAGCTCTTTTGGTAAATTCAAGATTTTCTTTTCTAATGTCAATCCAAAAATGCATAAATGCAACTTGACAAAAGTTTAGTTTCAACTAAGTGTCTGTCGATATATCAATTTGAGATATATTGACTGATCCAAAGAACGGGGACTAATATGTGACCTAATACGTCTCGATTAATGTATTTGAAGCACGTGAAATTTAAGCTTTTATTTTATCTGTAAAATATTTATTTATATTTATTCTTACAGGTGAACTGCGTTTAAGAATTCGATATCTTATAAAAAATTAGAATTTTACGAAAACTTTGGCGCTTTGATTAAGCAAATAGGGACCATTTGCGGAATCCCCATCAAAGTTTAAGGGACCCAGGTTGAAGACCTCTGTTTTAGAGAATATAATTCTCTTTAAGTAACATGTATCTTATACACAAACGTGATTCTATAAGTACCTGTTTCTGAAGACAGATGACGCTTCTAAGGCAAGTGAGTGTTATTATTAAGTGTTTCTCCATCTGTTTAATGCTGATTTTTGTCAGCAAAAAAAAAATCTGAATTAAATTATATTTCACAGCATCAGCGTCATTAAAAATTTTGCCATTGAAGGAGTTCTGCGTGGGAAGAAGAAAAATGGAAATCTGAAGGCGAAAAATCTTGGTTATATGGTGGATGTGACGACGTATCTCAGATTAACTTCAATAATTTTTAGTGAGTGACAAAAATTGTGTGGAGCTTTGCATTATCGTGTTGGAAAACAACACCCTTGCGATTTGTCAATTCTGGCCGCTTTATTTTTGAGCTGTATATTTCCAGTTTGGTAAACTGATGAACACATACTTTTGAATTAACTGTTTGGTTTCTTGATAAAAGTTAAAAGAGCAGAATTCTTTCATAATCTCATCAAACAGACACCATAATATTTTTGGTAAATCTTAGCTTTTGAGCTTTTGATTATGTCTGGGCTGGTTTGTCCTGTTTTACCTACAATTAACGTTGTTATGAATTACTTTTCATCGCCAATCATTTGTAGTTTCAGAAATGGATCGATTTTGTTGCGTTTCAGAAGCGAATCGCAAACGCTAAAGTGTTGTATCAAATGAATTCCCTTAAGATGATGAGGGACCCATAAACCGAGTTTTTAACAAAAGCAAATTGTTAAAGAGTTTTTTTTAACTCACATTGTAGCTGCGCCTGGTTCAAAACTTAAAAAGTTGTTTTATCACATTTTAAAGCGCTCAATCGAACTGAAATTTTCTATACACGATTGTTTTGGGGGTAATAATATGATAATTTAAAAGAATTAATAAAAATTAATTGATTAAAACTAATTATAAATGAATAAAAAAAAAAATTCGCCAAGTTACTCATCAAGTCGCCAAATGGTCGCCAAATCCGTCGTTTAATAATTTATCGTTTGCTTTAATTTTAATTGTTTTTAGCTTAAATATATTCAATTTAATAACGTATTTTATCGATTGCTTTAATTTTAATTACATGCGGTTTAATTGATTAACATAATGCTAATTGAGCAAAAAAATTTACACCTATTTATTTTAGATGATAAATTTAATAAACGTCAAATAATGAAATAAATTATTAAAACTAATTATTGAATAATTTGACTCAATGCTCCCTTTTGCTCTTGAAATTTTAGGTATAAAAATTATGTTACGTTAAGTGTGAAGTTTGAAAGAAAACCCATGTTCAAAAAACTCCTTTTTTACCGGATTTTAATTTTTGAAATACATGTATGAGTCTCTCTGTAATCTCACGTATTGTGTTGTGACGATCTGAATCGATTATGGCCTTGATATGGCGCTCATCAACTTTAATTGGACAGTGAGATGGTTGGGCATTTTTGAGTGAAAAATCACCAGAGCGAAATTGGACTAGCCTATTTTGACGCTGCCTTTCTTTCTATGGGTCTCATTCCCATATAAAAACTCGAAACTAAATAAGTAACCAATACAATTTTCTTATTAATTGATCTCTTGCGGTGGAAAGACTCGCCATTAGTTGTTTTTGTCTCAAAATCGCCAACGACGTGCTGCAACGTCGGCAGGTAATTGTCACAGATGTAAAAATGACGTGCATGGCATGCCGATGGAGACTGTTTGCCCAGAGCACAGTCTATGGTTGGCTATCAATTTAGCGGATATTGCGCTTTTTAATTCGTATTCTTTATTCTATAAAAAAATGGTGTAGCAAAAAGCAAGAAATAAGCGTATTCGAAGTTTCGATTAGATGGGGCAGAGCAAATTTTGCATAGTGTGTATATTCCCGATTACAAAAAAACGTTGAATTGTGTCTGTTCGTTACATGCTCACAGGATCGCTTACATGCAAAACAATGGGGATATTTCCCTAAGAATATTTCCACCCACAAACGCCAAAAAATTCCACAAAGGAGGAGTAAGGTGTGAGCCAAACACAAAAACTGCGGTGAAACCTCATGGGAATGTAAGAAATGCATTGAGGCATTACATATCGCACACTTTTTTTTAAACGATACCATACATCACAAGATTATTTATAAACATATTTAGTATTTATATTTGTGTAATTTTGTCACCAATCGATGCGACTCTACAAACTACTAGAAGTTCTGGCTTAAAAAAGAATTAGTTTAGAAGATATAACTATTTTCTCGACTTCTAACACTTGACACCACGCAGAGTTTGTGACGTTGGTCTATTCGTGATTTTCTCTTCACGAACCTTGGGGACTTTAATTTAGATTTTGATTCCATGAAATGACAGTTTCTTCCCAACCAAAATGAAACGTGATTATGTTAATTAGATGCAGGTGGAAATAAAGTGAAATCAGTCAGTGATATAAGTAAAGTGGAATTTAGAGTATAAAGGAAGAGTGTGGTTAACTCTTGGTTTCGTTCTAACAAGAGGCCGATAACATCAAGAATATTTACTGGCTATAGCTGTAGCAGAGGATTTGACAGATAAAAACAACCCCAACTCCAAAGGGTTTTTGTAAGAGCGTATGATTACAATAATATTTGAATTGTTGGGTTAATCTTAAGAGTCCAGAGAGAGCTATAACTCATTAAATATTATTTTACAGTAATTGATAAATAAATAGTTGAGTTGGAACTGACTTGCGTGTCTTTGCATCAGTTATTGACTTTTAGAGTTAGCTATATTTTCTTATACTGTAGCACAAGAGATGGGTAAAAGTAATACAACGTTACAAGTTGCAATCGATTGTTTCAGCATGTGCACCTGTGAATTTATGCCACCGGAATTGTTTAAAAGTGGTGGAAGCTAGGAGAGGTGGTGCCAGTTCAGGTGTCGTCCTCGTCAGTGACCAAGGCTCAAAATTACGAGGTCGTCCGTCGCCAATAGTCCTTGTGCTGCTTCTAGTGCGACGTTAATAAATACTAAACTAAACTAAAACTAAAACTGTTTAAAAGACGATGCGCAAACAACAAGAAAAAAAATATTTTAGGTACTTTGAATACGTTGACAAAACAAAAGAATGGATCAAAATTCTCTATCTACAAAATACGGAATCACACTTAAATATCAATCCAATAGACGGAAACTTTTTTATGTTTATTACGTTCGATTTTTGTTTCACAGAACATAGATTGAGTTCTTTCCATTTCAAGAATTATGCAATTACCCGTCATTTTTAGCAAGAAATGAAAGAATGATTATTTATTTTAAATATTTAAAAGAATAATAAATTTAGTTAAAGTGTCAAAAAAAGAATTTTTTAAGAAATATTAAAAAATATCGCAAAAATTGGACATTAAAGTCACCTGCACAAAAACTGTAAATTAGAAAATCTAATAAACGGAGCCTAGACAAATTTATCATTGATTCATATCTTAGTTTTTATTTGGTAGTCATTCGCTGCCAAATCAAAATTTGATTGGCAGTTACTCACCTTCGATTATACAAGTTACCGGATACGCACCAGAAACCAAATAAAAATCGAAGCGTTGGGTTGCTTCCGATTAATCTTTTCCGGAATTGGCGAAGATGGTCTCATTGGCCGGAAAAGTTATGACGAAGAATTTTTGAGGTGCGAAAGGCGTCATGGCCACGAATACGAGTAACTGAGACTTAGACAACTGTTTAGTGAGTATGCTTACTGAAAGCAAACCCTTTTCAATGCTACGAGTGTCATCACTTGGAATTTCTAAGGACTTATCGAACGATCTTCATATTATTTAATTTTTCTGAGGAATACAAAAGTGATAAAAAAAAGTACAGATTTGGATAACAATTAAAATAAAACTACAACATGGAATAAATTTTTATTCGTTAAATAAAGTTAGAACACAAAATAAAAATATGAAACAAATTAGTCCAACTCTTAACTTCTGCAAGTAACAGTTAAGAGTTGGACAGTTAAAGATTCTATATTTCAAAAAAAAAAAAAAAAAAGTAAGAAATTTCTGAAGCTTTGGATTAAATTTGCTTTATTAGGATCTATAGTAGTGGCAACAAGCTAGAACAAGAGCACGAATCATTTGTATCTTTAAAAAAAAAAACCAGACAGAGAATCATGCATATACATAATATTCCACCTCTCTGATTTATTTCAATATCCCCCAAAAATTTATTTACTCAAATTAATCAGCGACTTCCGATTCCCTCCCTATAACTCATATTCTTACAACTAAAATCTTCAAAACTTTCCTCTTTTTGACAATGAATTATGCAACAGCTTCGAAATCGATAAGACACGTGCAAAAATAAAAATGGCGCAGGTATTGAAAAAAGACCCGGGTCGACTTCGACGCGTGCGCCACGTAACCGTACTCGCGTGCAGCAGAAATTCACCTCCCCAAACAAAGTAGGAACAACAAAAAAAGAGAGAAAGAAAAAAAATTAACATGCGAAGCACGGTTTATTAATTTCCACACTATTCGAACAAACAGATCTGGCGAATTGTTTTTTCCTTCTAAATCACGCGATCCATTATTAACGGGATGCTGTCTTTGCCAGTCTACCGTCTAAACGCTGGAAGTATTCTTCTCATGTTAAAGTGGATCAGACGGCTATTTATAATCCCAATCCTCCAGGATTGCGTGATGGGATTTCGGGCCCCAGAACTTTGTCAACGATGGAAAAGACGTGTTGAGCTTTATGAAACGATGTGACGGGTCTAAAAGGGGGGGAAGTGTTTCCGAAAAAAATCACAATGCGCAGGTGCAAATATGTGATGATTGCGATAACCATTAGTGTAGATTCAGTGGCGTGGCCACGAGAGGGAGGAGAAATGGGGAATGAACCCCCTTCCCATAAGGATTGGTATACACTGATTTTTTTTTCATTCCAAATTTCTTTTCCTCTTTATTTTTTAAGACTAAATTAATAATTGAAATCCGGTTAAATAAAAATTCGAACCCCACATAAACATTCTTTTTACCTTGAAAATAAACAACGAATTTTGAAATTAATTTTGAGGTATGAGTACTATTACCTCCCCCATGAAAAATTTCTCGGTACGCCCCTGGATTCTAAGTAGCGATGGTGGAGTGTCGAAATACACTTTTTTTTTATCTAATTTATAATAATCTGTATTTTTTTGGATTTTGATTATTGGGGGCCTATCCTCTTGAGACGCAATGTCCATTATATTGGACGTTTTTATTGTACACGTAGAGAAAGAATTTACAGTTTTATAGCCTAAGATCGGGCACTCCATTATATTGGACAGTCCAGTGCTGTCATGTGTTTAGCAAAACTTGAAATTATTTCACAGGATCCTTGTTCCACAAGCATTTAAAAATGGCAGACAAGAAGAAAGCAACAATTGAAGGTATGTCAGCAGTTTGAATTTAGTTTTATTACACTTTTACATATTTTTTTAAATCAAAAATAGCTAATATACAATTTTAGATATGTGAGTAATGAAATTATGTTGTATATTTAATCAGCAACACATGTTTTTACTATATTAAGACTCAATGTCCATTATAATGGACTGGCCAAAAATTGTGTACTTTAACTTAAAAAAAAAACGGCTGTATGTACTGTTTTGAATTACTTTTTTAGATGATTTATCTCAAATTAGGGGGGGAATTGTTCAAAGAATATTTAGTCTTGGGTCACAAGAGGTTAAATCTTTAATAATAATGTAATAACTGAAGATATGATGAAAATTATGGTAAACCTCCTAAATTCGTGTGGTACCTCCTTTTGCTCAGTGAAGTAAGTTAGACGAGGTATTGACTCAACTAGTCGTCGAAAGTCCCAAGAAATAGTCCATACAGCAGTCCATAATTGCGAAATTTTTATCGGTGAAAGATTTTCTACACGTACTGACCTTTTGATCACGTCCCATATATGTTCGATGGGATTCATGTTTAGCGATTAAGGGGACCAAATCATTCGGAAATAAATAGAATGTACCTCAAACTAATCGTGAATTACTTTGACCCGTTGATATGGCGCATTATCATTCAGGGATATTCCATCGTTTTTTTGGATACATGAAATTCATGAATGGCTGCAAATGGTCTCCAAGTTGCTGGACATGACCATTCCAATTCAGTTTGACCAGAGAACCCAATCCATGTTATTATTCTTGTTGACAAAGTGGGTCCACGACCTCGGAGAATCTGTTCCATCATCTCTAGGAATCTGATCTTACCATCTCGGAGAATCTGAACGGAATCTGATCTTACCATCTCGGAGAATCTGAACCTTACCATCAACTCTATCCAACTGGAATCGTGAGTTATCTGGCCAAACAGCGTTTTTCAGTCTTCTAGGGCCCCTACAATATGTTATCGAGTCCAGGAGATACGCCTCATCTGATGGCGTATTGATTGTAAAAACACTCGAGACGGTCTTCCATTGCCATATCCCATCAATGTAAATTCAATAAATATACATTTTTTTAGTTTTGACATGAAGTTAAAATTTAATTTTTCATTAATCTATATGACACGAAGTATAGATTATATTGTCACGGGGACGCGTAGACTGCAAGTAAAATAAAGAGAATGGAATTTAATCTCAACTAAAGAACTTTTATTTATCCAAAGAATTAAGAACTATCAGTTCGATAGAACAATAAAAAATAATATATAGATAAGCTGTAAAAAAAAAAAAATTAAAAAGTTCTATGCAAAGTTCTGCAAAGAACAGATTTAGCCATCCAAGGTGCGCTTTTTTTATAATTATTATTAAATTACTCGATTAAATATAAGAATTAAAGTAAACGATGAAATACCGAGAAATAGACAATAGCAAACTTTTCCGATATTAAAATTAAAGCAAACGATAAATTATTAAATTAAATATATTTAAGCTAAATGTAATTAAAATTGAAGCAAACGATAAAAAATTGAAAAGTGATCTGATACGCCAAAAGTGATCCACTTAAAATAATAGCTCCTTGGGTGGCTAATAATAGTAAATCAATATTAAAATCATTTGACCCCAAAACATTCCAAGAGGGAAGCCAAATTAAAAAGACGTAGTTTGAGATTCGTGAGGGGGAGAAAAGTGGCGTACCCAAGGGGGTTGTTAAGGGTCATATTCCCTTTCCCCCCAAGACTTTTTCTGGAAATTGAAATAGTTCAGGACAATTCTTTCTTAATACTATTATTGAGGTTTTAAGCTATAAAAAAATGAACTTTTTCTTCTTCTCCTGCTTCAATTTTTTCATCACTAAGAGAAAAAAAAATGATTCCATCTGAAACCAATCAATGAGAAAAGAATGGAAAAGTTTTCGCCATCTCTGATATGTTTCTCTGGGTCAGTATTCAAAGACGAAGAGAGGAGAGTGCATCCCTATAGAAGGTGCATTTCTAAAGAGGGTGTATCCTTATTCGTAATTTCATGAAAATTATATACCGATCCTTGAATATTTTTAAACAGGAGAAAAATGACTGGTGTTGCGTATTCTTTACTTTTTAGCAACTAGTAATTCTAAACTAAAGTAATTGTTGCTTTCATGGTGAAGACGATATGCTCTCCCCCAAATTAATTTCTTCGTACGCCACTGGGGCCAGCTTAGACCCGTTAAGAACAAAGGGTACAAAATATTTAGTGGCGTCTCAGTATCCCCAGTAATTGATTCTTTCGTCTAATAATGAAATCCTGACTATAAATATGGTGGATAAAATTTACCAATACTATATTTACTTATTCCTGAATTAATTTTCTTATACCCAGCTCGAGTAGCGACTGAGGATCGCCATATGGTTAACTTAAACTCTGGACGAGCTTATTTTCGAATTGCCCCACCCCACCCCGAGGGGCGAGGATTCCACGTTGAGAAACTCTGATCTACATGTTTGTGAAACTTAAATATGAAATTTAATATCACATTTAACATATAGGAAGTAGCATTTGGAATTTTTCTGTCTACAAACAAGCCCCGAGTTTGGATCCTATATTTTAACATTAGAGGCAAAGAAAGACAGTCTTGAACAAAATTTTAAATCAATCGTAGGGCGAAGCCTTTTGTCTTGCAGTCTAAAAAAAGACAAAAATATTCAATTTTGGAAATTCTCTTCAAAGAAGGAAATGAGATACTCAAATAAGTTTTAATATTGTAGTGAGTTGGACTTTAAAAATGCATATTTTTATATACAGTCCAATATTTTTCTTTGCAATCGAAATTTTTTTCATTACATTAAATTTGCATTCGAGTCGAAGATGTTCAACTTTAGGCCTTTCTATCAAAATCCTGAAGCATATATATATTTTTTAACAATAGACATTTTTTTTTACTTTTTCAATTTGGATCATACCCCTCCATTGTCCAAAAAAAAAAAAAAAAAAAATGATGATCCACTCCCCTCTTCATTTCCCCCTATTCCTTTTGTTCGTCAGAACATGTTCAGTGTCGTCCCCCATTTCGTACCTGCCGTCGCCAAGCCCCACATCAGAGTATAGGGAGTTAATAAAAAAGAAAACTCGGATCGTATATTAGGAACCCACTCCCCCTGCCCCAAGCTGCAAGAGAAAGAAAATGATGTCGTTTACTTGTTTCTGCTTAATATCGAATGGAGTCGAGAGAGAGAGAGAAATTGTGTCGTTTTGTGAGCGCGAAACGACACAAATAATTAATGAGACCTCCCTCACACAGGCAAGGTCTTCGCAGCCTGATTGATGAGGAATTTTCGGTTGGAAACGAATATGAAAATGCTGATTGTTAGCGTTAATGTAGGTGTGTTCCAGACCCACTGGTTCATGCAAGATGACTATATTTCAAGTAGACAGACTCTGGTTTTGTGGGTTTAATGACTTTTAGGGGGAACGTGCCGCGTGAAATGGATTTCCGTTCGTCCATAAAAGGGTTTTCAGTTGTTGTTTCTGAATGAATATTTCAGCTTACGGTACTTTATATAAAAATATGTGAATTTTTACTGGATATCGGTTTTCTGAATTTAGGTTACATCTAGGACGATTCTATTGCGTGTTGGGATGTTTACTTTGTGATTAGAAAAGGAGAATTCTTTTCTCTTCATATGCAAAAAATAATAAATAATAAAAATTAAAAAAAGAAGTTTTGCAAAGAAAAGATTTAGCCTCCCAAGGTGCCCTTTCTTTATAATTATTTTTAAATTACTCAAATATAAGAATTAAAGTAAAAGACGAACTATTGAGAAACGGACAATAGTAAACTTTTCCGATATTAAAATGAAAGCAAACGATGAATTATTAAAATGAATATATTTAAGCTACTTGTAATTGAAAATAAAGCAAACGATAAATTTTAAAATTGAATATTATATCAGCTACATGTAATTAAAGAAAACGATAAATTATTTAACTGAATATATTTAAGTTAAATGTAATTAAAATTAAAGAAAATGATAAATTATTACTCTGAATATTATATCAGTTCCATGTAACTAAAATTAAAGCAAACGATAAATTATTAAATTGAAAATATTTAAGCTAAATGTAATTAAAATTGAAGCAAACGATAAAAAAAATTGAAAAGTGATCTGGTTCACCAGAAGTGATCCAACTAAAAGAATAACCTCTTGGGTGGCTAACTAAAGTAAAAAGTAGTAGTTATTATAGTGGTAGAGTGGAAAATATTTTTGAGAATTCGGTTAAATTTTTTTCATTACTCTGTTGAATAGTATCCTGAGGGTCACAAAGTCAGTGGTGTCACTCGGAAAGGGGGAGGAGTAGGGCGTAGTAAAAAGAGTACAAATACTATGGAAACATCAAAATTTTTTTCACAGAAAACTCGATAGTTGATCTTCTTTTTTTTTTTTTATCTCCATTTTTAAATTCTTCAAAAAATTTACGTTTCCTTTTTGCATTACAACTTTTATTTTTGCAAGGAAAGAACAAAAGGAAAGAAAAATAGGGCATCAAAAAATTTATATCAAAGGCGCAATACCATGAATAACTATACTAAAGGTGATATGACCGATGATGTCATTGCACTGAGTACGTGAAAGAACAAGGAATTAAGAAAGAAATACGTATATAAAACTCTATACCATATCACATTCCATTAAAATTATAATACGGTCTTCAATTCTTCTTTTTCAAATATAAAATACAAATTATATAAAATAAAAAAGAGCCAAATTTACTAAAAAATATATATATATAAGAAGCTATATGTAACAATATTATAACATATCCCTTCTTCAGAGAGTACGTACTAAAAGAAAAACATTCAATTAGTACCTCAGGTTGTATCAAGCTTTGAATAAATGATATATATAAATAACATAAGCACAGGTGTTTATTTGAATTGGATAGTAAATGAAATTTCTTAGTTAAAAAATTTAATTATTGCAGAAATGGGCCAATTGAACAATAGCTTTGTACTTACAGAAATTTAAACAAAATAATCCTTTATACATGGGTTTGAAAGTCTATATATTGCTAGAATTTTTAAGTCATGGATGATTTTAAATCTTTTACTGTCACCAACAATTAATTTGAGTTTTTCTTTAATTGGGTGGTGTTTTTCAGGCACCTGTAAAGTATTTTTTTTATGTCACACTTTTTGTCTGATTCTTCTTCGTCTTCCTCACTGCTTTCCAATCCATTTTTGTTGAAGCTTTCATCATTAACAGTTGACATAAAAGATTTTATGTCGTCATTAGTTTTTTCGTCGATTTCTAAACATTTTCGCATTTGAACACTATCACTGATTTCGGCACGCTCATCCAATTCACTTCTTGTGTAGTATTTTCGCTGACAGCACTCTTCTTAAAAATAACTTTTTATAGTAAATTAGCTTACTACTTGCTAAAACTGTTTTCTCTCCCTGACTGAGAACTGTAGCAAGAATCACTGGATTTTGAATTCTATGATTGGGAAATTTCGTGGTGCATTTTGATTGCAACACAACTTGCTTTTTCTTTATGTTCTCCGTTCACAAAAAAGCAGTTTTCAAAAAAGAGGGATTAACTTTTCCTTTTATTGTTTCCTCATTTCAAAACTATCTTTCACTGAGCACAAACTTGCCTTAACAAAAAGTATTTCCTATTAATTTCTCTTATTCTAGAAACTTTTTCTTTGTCCCTGAAACAACTTATGTAAAGTTGAAAAGTTTTGTGTGAAAATGTGAATAAATGTGAAAAAACATAAATGTGAATTTCCAGATTTTCTTTAACATGTTCTAACATGTTGTTGTTTGAGAATATGGCGTCAACAAAAATTCGTGAGCCTAAAACAAGGAATACAGGGGGTTAAGGGTTCAAAAGGTAGACATTATAATACGTTATGATTATAATAATTACATTTAATTTGCTTAAAGTATATTTACATAGCTACGATATATTTAATATAATATATTTTATCGTCTCTTTCATTATAATATCCGAACAGAATAATATTGTCTAGTTTAAAAATTGTTGTTTTATCTTCTTTTATATTCAATATAATAATTTAATTTTATGGTAGAGTTAACCATTTTTATTTTTTTGTTGGCAACGTTTTTGTACGTAAGAATGTTTTACTTGTGAAAATAAAGATTGCATTAGAAATTTGAAGATGGTTTTTTCTTTTCTTTATAATAATTACTTCTGTGGAGCCTGGGACTCGGAAGTACGCTTACTTTACGCTAATTAATATTAATTTTGGTTAACTGGTGATATAGATTGGTAAGATGATGATACCCAGGAAAAGACTCAAAACTTTAACAGTCACATGAGATCGATTTTTTAAAAATTTTTTTTATCAAATTTACTTAGGTATCGTATAATCGCTTAAAAATAATTGTAAAGTGTAATTTTTTACTTGCCAATCTTTCTGTTCTGAAGTACAATTACGACATCAAACAACTGACAGTTTATTTAATCGTTTTTTATTTCTTTCCACTTCATTTTCAAAAAAGTTAAAAAATACACATTGTCGCTATTCTACAAAAATAACTTTTTTTTTTAAATTAAATTTTAGAAAGTACACCCTTGGGTCCTAATCTCGGATTTCTTGTTTAATCAGACATCCCTGCATTTGTGATAAGACCATGAAAAATCATTAAAAATCTAACTCTTTTAGGCCTTTAATATTCATCGCCATTTTTTTCTTTTTGACAAATGCTGATTTATATAACTCCGCAAAATCGTCTGCATGTGCAAATTGAAAGGGGTATGAAGGGACGAAAGGGTTTACTAGCGCCCATCCTGACAGAAACGTCAGACGATATTAAAGCCTAGAAACGGAAAAGCCATTTAGATAATGCTTTATATATCGCCTCTTCTGTTCGGAAAGAAGGGGTTAGTACAAAAGACGGAGTGCGATACTGAGCTAATACTTGCGCCATTTTTGACCATTTTGGTTTTAAGAGTAATAGGACATGTGGGTAAAATGAAGTACCGAATTTAAGGCTCTTTCTTTTTTTGTGACATTTATGTTTTGAAATTATCTGTAGAGCTTAGATTTTTAATGGGCCAAATGATTATATTTCAATCATTCTATTCAACTATAAGAGTATTTTTAGATCAAAAAGCTTTTCTTTTCCTTTCAGTTGAATATGGACATGATTTTTTTCAGATATATTTGCATTTAGTCAACATTTTAATAAATGTTCAATAGATATAAAATACATTTTACTCCTGATATAAAAAAACAGCACGCAAAAATAGGGAACTATCTTTTTATAATATTATTGAATATTTTCTTTGAAAAAAATTATAGAACTTTGTAATTTTTTAAATTTAATTTTTTTTTTTTTTCATTTTCATATTTAAAGTTATTTCTTAAAAATTAGGTATTTTTTGGAGAAAAAATATTTTTAATTCCATATATGCAGAAGTACCTTATGTTGAAGCATAAAGAATTTGGAACACCATATTGTACAATAGTTTTCTTTAAAATGGTACCTAAATGAAAAAATTAAATTCTTTCAAAAGTAGATTTTCAGTAAAATTAATATTCAGTACTGCATAAAAAGAATTTAATTTTAATTAAATAGTTCTTTTAATTCATCTAGCTGTTTCGATTCGTTTGAAATATGTTGAAATTGCACATATTTTTACTTGAAAAATGACTTTCCATGAACTAGTTTATTTTTAAGTATATGATATTATCTAAGATAACTATTTTTTTTACAATGAAAAGGAGGACGAAAAGATTTAAGAAAAAAGTACAGCGTAAATAAATGAAACATTTTATTAATTCAGACAAAAATACAACAATTATGCTTACACACATTCCATATGAAAATTTAGTTATTCTCGTTGAATTTACGTTGTGCTGCCCTGGAACTAAAGCAGCAGTTACAAACTAATTATGCTTACATCCCTTTTAATTATTTAACTAAACAAGTATTCTTACACTAAATGAATATTTTTTGTCAACATATAATTTTCTAACAATATATCGGAAATTTAGGAGCAAGAAATTTCCTTCAAGTTGAATTTTACTGTAAGTGGTGCGGCTTGAGTATCAACATTCAATCTTGATTTCTCCCTTGTCCCAAAATCATTACCCATAGAAAAAAGAATCAACTGCTGCACTAGTTCCAGGGCAGCACAACGTAAATTCAACGAGAATAACTAAATTTTCATACGGAATGTGTTTATTTTTGAAATGGTTTAATATTTCCACCCATCTTTGATCAATTTCAACACGCTGATTTTTCAACTGTTCTAATTTATCAAAATTTAAATATACATTCACTCTTTTAATTTCTTCTAACGGACGATTGTCATCCATTTTAATATCAGACATTTATTTCGATAAGAACTCAACACAATTTTCAATATCTGACTAATTTACTTACGATGATGTCAAAAAACACCATTGAAAACTGTCATTTCCTGTGATATCTTTTTCAGACCATTCTTCGGCGCGCACACATTATATATATATATATATATATATATATATATATATATATATGGTAAAATTTCTGCATTTCTGTGGTACATTTTTCCTTTATGCTCCAATTTGATTCCTCTAAGTTTGACGATTTTCTTTTTTATTAAAGGAATAAATTTTTCTTCAAATCGTACAATTTTTCTCCTAAATATAACTAACTTCTGTAGCTGAAATACGTGCACCTTCCACCTTTTGAATCATTTTGTGGAAAATAGATGCCTGATTATGTACAAAATACATTAATATTTTCGATTATTCATAATTGAAAAAAAGGTTCCAGAATTTTTGGACATTTGTCTAAACTTGAAGGGGAAAAAAATGTACGGAAAGGCTCAAATATTTCTAGAACATACACCATGGCAGGTGTTAGAGTGAGCCATCTAGCCTTTTGAATATCTTAAAAGTTTTTTCTATTCAACATTTGCGTAACAGTTTGACGTGGCATCTCTGAATAGAGAGATAAACAGATTAGTTTTAAAATATCGAAAAGGAGGACAGGAAGGAGGACACTTTTCGAGGAAGGACAGAACCAGCAAAAGGAGGACGATTGGTCACCTTATATTATCAGAAATCGAATTTACAGAAGTAAAGTTTTGTTGTTTTGAGATTCCCGTCTACCCGCCATTTTGATTTCGTGGACGTAATATCGATCCTATGGAATTTCGACTTTCGTCCTCACATCTTTACTAATTGATCTACTTGAATGCGATGAAATGCATCTGAAAGAGCAAAAAATAATGAAGGCTTCTGCGGAATTACTTTTTTCCCCTCCGATATTTAAATACATTTTTACGTCTATTTTAATGATTCGTTTGTGAGTTTTCCGTCTTTAAAAATATTTTTAGAAATCGGATGAAAAAAGTAATTCTGCAGACACCTTTGTTATTTTTTGCTTCTTCAGTTGCACAGCATTGAATTCAAACAGATCAAATAGTAAAGATTTGAGGACGGTAGTAGAAATTTCATAGGATTAATATTTGGTAGCGTTGTTTTTCATCCCATGAAGGGAGAGAGTTGTTGTTGATTTTGTATACCAGCAATGTTGTCGAATCCTGGACCAGCGGGTCCGAAAAAAAGGTGATCAGTCGCTTTTTGTTGTGTCCTAACCAACCAGACTAAAAAAGAGACATCTCCATAAGGCGAGTTACTAAGTCGTTTTAACATCTGGCATTTTTGTTGAAGAGAACTATCGCATACTCCCCATCCAGTATCATCGTGATGATACGATGAGAAACATTCTGACTAATGTTTGTGGAGAAGATCGCTTTATTTGCCAAAATTGCAATTGATTCACATTCCCCGCCCCGTTGTATTGAGTTTTACCTTGACCAGTTTCCATTTGACGTCATCGGCAGTCTTCAGTTGAGTGGCGGTTTCGTCGACACGTGCGCCGAAGACTGTATATCACTAGTGATTTGGGCGCATTTGTCTTTGTTAAACACACAGAGGCAAGTATTTTGCGCCAGGGGTATATGCAACCACTAGTTCTAGATTGGGCTGCCCTCTAGTGATCAAGTCCTAGGTTACCATTCCAGCTATAAACGTTTTTAGTCTCCATGGAGGGAGGAAAGGAGAGAGAGATGACCTTGGATGTGCCGGAATTCTTCACCGCTGGGTCAGAAGGAAAAGTTGACCGGTCGCTTTTTGTTGCGCCTTTACCAACTAGACTAAAAAAGACGTCTTTCTTTGGCTAGTTATTATGGCGTTATAACTTCTGGTATTGTTGTCAAAGAGAGCGGCAGTAAACAAAACGCTCACGAAATCAAAGTACCCGTAGACGGGAGCTCTATTGTACTTCATTTTGTTTTTTTATTAAATTAAAGTTGTTTGAAAAATTGTTAATTATTTTTTAGAATACGTGATTTCCATCTTTTAATTATATAATAAGAAAAAGGTCCGTAGTTACGTTCTCCCCCACCCCGAATGAATTTTGAATGATTATTTAAAAATTCTTCTTCCTTTTTTCAGCTTTCCTTAATTGGATTAACATATTATTTTGTAGCAAAGCATACAAATCAGTTATACGAAAAATTGAATCGAGCTAATTAAAACCATTCGTGGACAACTTAGTATAGATAATTCTGAATTCAGCCTAACACATGCTGTAAATGTATGATCTACCAATAGTTTCATAAATATTGCATTACTGTTTGAAACTGAAAAATTTAATGAGCTATTAGGTAAAAAAAAATAAGTATTTATATATAAAAAGAAAAGAGAAAGAACAACAACCAAATTTTGTGTCCAAATATGGCAGTCTCTTCCAGTTTCCCTCTCCTGAGACACGCTCCCGTTGCCAATCTGCATCTTTTAGATATGCGCAGTAAATGCTCATAAATTTCAAACTAACGGCCTGTTAGAAATTATCGAAATGTTTTGTATGCAATAAAACCGATCTTAGCCTTAGTTTCTAATGACCGCGACGATAGATGGCGCTTTTCAAAATTCATGCTGGGATTAAAACTCCGTATAGCAATTGTCGTTCCAAGAGAATTTCAAGCGAGAATAGGCCTATATATTAGAACAGCAGCAACTGCGGTCGCATTATGTTCTGTATCTCGCCGAATCTTATATCAATAATATATATTCCAAAATTTAATCCCTCTATGCGGAGCTTAGTATTAAAAGGATTTGGTTTTAAATCGCCGTATGATGAAATGCTCATTAACATTTTTGACACTTTTGTTTTAGTGGCAATTTAAAGTCCTTTATTACTTCCGTTTTACATTTTCTGCATTTATAGATGCAAAATTGTCGCTCAGGAGATGATTCAGACCAAGAAAGGATTCCTGTGAGATTATACTTAATTTCTTTGCTCAGAAATTATATTTATATTTAATGTTTTTTTCTCCCCTGTTATGATGTTAAGATTTTAATATTCCGAGTATTTCCAGTTTGAATTAATATGTAAATTGAGACACTATTACTCAGTATGAGTAGTTATAAAAAAATTTCTTTTTATATAAATGCAATTTATACTTGAGAACTCATAGTTGCAAAGAAATTTCCTAATCTTTCAATAGTAACGAGTTTCAATTTCACAAATACATTGCATTGAAGAAAAACTTATGAAAAAATTGGAAATTTAATGTAGCTGAAAATGAAAAGTAAGTTTTTGGAGATTTAAGGCTTCAACTATATTGTACAATATTTTCTTTAAATAGGTAACTAAATTCAAATATATCTCACGAATCATATCCACATTCAACTAAGAAGGAATAATTCGAGATAAAAACCAACTTTTTCTTTTAAAAAAAAATAACGTTTTTATATGGTGGCAAAGTTTATTAAAAAGAATTATTGAAATATTAGTTAAAACTGGTCGCAATTGTTAGGCAAGTAAGAACGGTTCCCAAAATTTCAGAGCTCTAGCTTGATGGGAAATTGGTTAAATGAACGATCGAAAATTTGATGACACACTGATACAGACACAGACAGACACATACCAAGTGAAATACATAAAAACGTTAAAACTAATTAAAATTATTTAATTCCTCCGGTAAATTAAATGGTTGGAATGCAGTTTTCCAACCACCCTTGGCGACAAGAACTATTTGGCAGTATTTTGCCAAATGTGGCTACCCTGGTCCGTTTTACGGACTTAACGTTCAGCCAAAAAAAATCGCCAATTTTTAATGCCAACTTTTGGAATTGCGCCTAGTGGTTGAGCTAAACTGCATTATTAAAGAAAATATTAGTTAAAACTTTTCGCACATGTCTAAATATTGCATTGTTAGGCGAGTAAGAACGATTCCCAAAGTTTCAGAGTTCTAGCTTGATGGGAAGTTGGTTAAATTAACGATCGAAAATTTGATGACACACTGATACACACACAGACTCACTCCAAGTGAAATACATAAAAACATTTTTTAAAAAAGCTGTTTTTACAAAAGAATAACTTTTACAGTTCTATAGAATGATTAAAATATCATTATTAGGCACGCAAGGAAATCTAAGCTCTACAAATAATACGAAAATATATATGACACAAACGCAGGGAGTCTCAGATACGGTATTCCACAATTCCTGTTATGTACTGGAAACATTAAACAAACATTTTAACAATTCGTTGCAAATTTGCGCGCATAGGACAACTTGTAACTCACTCTACAAAAAAAAAAAAAAAAAAAAAAATTCTTAATACGAAACAGCTTTTAATTGATTGGCGCGTTTCTGCGTAAAAATGAAACATTTTCATTGGCGTGCGAAACGGTCCCTCCCCGCCAATTTCTCAGCCTTAATAACAAGTATAGAGTTCATTGTTCAGCCCTTGCCGGACAAATTCGATCAGCAAACCGCCAATTAAAACTCTTGAATCAACTCCAGATTCCTGCCTCTAGTTACACGCACGTGCGATAAAAATAAACATAAATATACTGAAGCTACTTACTTGTGTCACAATCCCTCCCAATCACTTATTTATGTAAATATGTGTGGTTGAAAATCGAATATCTGAAGGTAGAGACAGTAGCTGGGATGTATAATCGGTTCGTCGATATATTTACCAGAATTCCGCTTTTCTCTGTTGGCAGTTGTTTTATGAAGTACGAAAGTAGCTGATTTTGTCGGTGGTTCTTAATAGCTGTGGCACACGTATCGGTTTTATGTTTTGATGGCTTAAAGATTGATATTGGATGAATTGGATTCTGTTTGTTCACGCGAAAGCAGGTTTCTGGACTGGCTTCCTAAGATTACGTTCGGATTTATTTCATTTTGACACGAAGGATGGGCCGTTGTAATCCCGGTTTTAGAAATTGAGACAATGGGACAAATGATTTGTTACTTGTTTGTCAATATCGTGAGGGGGAAGGAGAATATGGTAGGAAAATGAAAAAGGCATTCAAAGCGAATCATTCGTTCAGAAAAATCTCTTCGAAAGAAAAGACACGCAAACATTTAAAAAAAAATAAATTTAGAAAATGATTCGTGTTCTATTTGACGTCTATTAATATAGTTCTAAGCAAATAGTTGTCAAGCAGGGTTGTTGAAAGTAAACGTTCCTAATTTAGAGGGAATATCCAGATGTTATATGGATCATAGTGATATGAGATTTGAACAACAGGTACTTCACATTATGCCCTCGAAATGTATTAAAATTTTTTTAAAAAAATAGTACAAGAAGTTGCCGATAGACGGTGCTGCTGCACGATAAAATGCTTCATAAATATTGTGTGAGGAGGTATGGTAAAGTTTTAATGTTTACTTATAGAAGTAATCGAGATACGAGGGTCTTTCAATAAGTCCTTAGAAAATCCGAGAGATGGCGCTCGCAGCAGGTTTGTTTTTATTGAGCGTCATGACAACTGCATTTTTCGGCATGTCCGTCAAATTAATGCAGACAATTTGCGTCCTGCTGTGGACACACTGTTTTGCGTTTGGAAAGGGTTAAACTATGGTTTTCTGAGAAAGCGGAGCCGTTATCTGGCGGATGCAATATTACAGTGAATGACGTCACTAAAGCGTTGTCTATGTTACTAGATATTGAGGTATCCCAAAGAGCGTTGAATGCGAGGAAACCTTGTCACTGGTTTGCATACACAATGGCTTGACGTTATCGGCATACGACCCTCAGATACGGCCCCTGTTCCGGCCTCTAGATAACGGTTCCTTAAAAACCAGGTCCTTAACTAGAATATTATGTTCAAAAATTACATCACCAGGTCGGATTTTATCCAAGAATCTATTAAGATGGATTATTTGTTTGGCGAAAGTTCTCCCTCTATATAGCCGTGAAGCCAATATCACACATATCCCTGATAGTGTACGTCCAAGAAGAAACTTTACAATATTGTGGTACTTGTATTGAGAGAAGGTTGCAACTTTGGTATCAAGATGGAAGGGTCTTTCAAAGAAAATTTCAGAGCGATCAGTACTGCTATAACATTTCGAAAATCGAGTAGGGATTCTTCATCTAAATCCTTTTTAAATTCCTACTATTAGCTCACTCTCTCCCTATAATATCTTGTTCAAATTTTCAATCGTTAATAAAATATTTCTTATTCATCCACTCGAGTTCAAAAACATATATTTAAACTTGTAGTGGATGACACTCGTTGTTAATACAGTTTTTCCAAATATTAATTAAATTTAATTGGTGAAAATGCAGTTTAGCCCAACCACTTGGCGGGATTTAAAAAATTGTTAAACTTGGCGATTTATTTTGGCTGAATGTTACCAGGGTAGCCACATTTTTCGACCCGAAGATTCTACGCCGTCTCTCTACCAATTTTGCCATTGCAAGATTTATGACTTATTAGAAGCATTGGCTCGTTTCTTAATTCAACCGGTAAATTAAACTGTTGGAATGCAGTTTAGCCCAACCAGCCTTAGCGACAGGCATTATTTGGCGGTATTTTGCAAAATGTGGCGACCCTGGTAACATTCAGCCAAAATAAATCGCCGAGTTTAACAATTTTTGAAATCCCGCCAAGTAGTTGGGCTCAACTACATTTTCACCAGTTAAATTTAATTAATATTTGAAATAATTCGATATAAAAACCAACGTTTTTTAAAACAACGTTTTTATATGGTGGCAAAGTTTATTAGAGAAAATTATTGAAATATTAGTTAAAAATGTTAGTTATTTTTAACTTTAAAATTTACTTATTTGCGAGCGTATTAAAAAATTCATAATACTCATAAAATCAAAACATGCATTTGAAAGTTTGTAAGTCATTCAATTAAAAAAAAAGAATGGGAACCAGAATTCAGAAAAAATTATTGTGATAAGACATGGCGCTAAATATTGGAAACTTTCTTTCTTGAGAATGATTACGGACTAAAAGTCAGCAACCCTTACTATCTCGGAGATAGTAAAGGAGAGATAGTATCTCCCCTTTATGAGTACAAAAGGTTTACGATACCTTATGCTGCGTGTTGAGTACCCGGTGCTCCCAGAGGGGGAAAGAAATTTTTTCCTCAATCCTAAAAGCGCCGAGAGGAAAAAATATTTTGACTTATTAAAATTATTGAAATATTAGTTAAAACTTGTCGCAAACGTCTAAATATTGCATTGTTAGGCGAGTACGAACGATTCCCAAAATTTCAAAGCTCTAGCTTGATGGGAAGTTGGTTAAATTAACGATCGAAAATTTGATGACACACACACACACACCAAGTGAAATTCAGAAAAACGTTGTAAAAACTGTCTTAACATCGAGTGTCATCCAGTGCAAGTTTAAAAAATGTATTTGAACTTGAGTGGATGAATAAAAAGTATTTTATTAACGATTGAAAATTTGAACAAGATATATATAGGGAGAGTGTGAGCTAATAGTAGGAATTTAATTACCCTGATTCATTTCAATTTGCAGAAAAAAAATCTTGGGAAGTATATATGTCCCTTGGCATCCTCCCCCTAGATAGGCAACTAGATGTTACACGGCTGGCCTCCTAAGTCACCTGATATGCCATTCCCATGCGATCTCCTCTTTTTTTGGAGTTTGTAAAAGTAAAATGTTCCCCACAAATTTATGGGAACTAAAATAACGAATTTCTGCTACTGTGCAATCAATTACCACCGACACTTTACAACGCGTTTGGCAGGAATTTACATTTCGAATTGACATTATAAGTGTAACTAAAGAAAGTTATATCTCGAACACTCGTAAAAAAAAACTTCTGTATTTTACCTTTGGATTCAAGTATTACTTGTCATTGTGTGTTATTTATTTTTGAAAATGTGGTATTTCGAAATCGGATGAATTATTTTGAATATGACCCTGAATATCATTTCATTCAACAATAATGACAAACACGCGAGGGAGTATAAATACATCTAGAGTTCTATTTTACATTTAATATTTATTTTTATTCCTTCAGCCATTCAGTTTTGCTAGCGACTCTTGCAAAATAAATTAATATCTATTTATTAAACTCGGAAAAACTATAATTCCGTTGCGATATTGTTACATAATACGGAATATGGCAATCGATATATACAATAGTTACTTCATTCCCTCAACTGCGACTAGTTTATCTTTTATTACATTGCGTGAAACAATAAATAACTGATAAATGCTCATAAAAGTTGAAAATGAATGAAAAGAAGTAATCGAGTTACGTTCGAAACGAAATTATCCGATTCTCAATGCCATTTGTAACGAAATATGAAACCGAACCTTTTAAACTTCCTGGCGAACAGAAAAAGCGTTTTCTTGCTATTAAGAAGCTTTAAAGACACGACTAGGGGCGATAAAAAATTATTTATGGACACAAACTGAAAGAGAACGTCGGTTTTCTAAAGAAGGGGGAAAGAATCTCAGGAAGAGAGTTACAGAGATGGGACTAATGCTGACAAAGTGTTAATGCTCCGTATGTCTGCATGATGCTGATTGGTGCTTGATTTGTGACCCTCGAAACCAGATGATTTGTGTCCGACGATAAAAAGAGAATT
This sequence comes from Nephila pilipes, assembly GCA_019974015.1. Taxonomy (NCBI): domain Eukaryota; kingdom Metazoa; phylum Arthropoda; class Arachnida; order Araneae; family Nephilidae; genus Nephila; species Nephila pilipes. The sequence goes on along the minus strand of BMAW01098059.1, from coordinate 48,353 downwards.
AATATTGGAGATTAGTGAAACGTAATGTAGAGAGTAATTCCGGATTTTTTTTTTCCTTCACTATTTACCGCTTACTTTTCCTTCGCTACTGCGGAGAGAAATAAAATAAGTTTAAAAAGACAAATGCTGCACAGTTCCGATGAGGATTTCGAATTAGTGATTGTTTCGATTTGTAGCGGAAGTCCGAGACATTTGTGCAACCTTCCAATGAATAATGTTTCATAACTTTTTTGAAAAAGGAAATAATAAATTTAAGAAAACACTCCTAGTGTTATAATATATAAAACTGGATTATCTAGTTGCGAAATATGAAATTTCTGATTTTCTCTGTCTTTAAACAAAAGTGAAAAACATTTATTATTATTTTTTATTTATTTTTTTACTTAATCTCGAGTGATCGGGAGGCTTGAACACTGCTTTAAAATAATTGAAAAATTAATGAAATTTAAATTTCAAAAATATTCTCTTTGTCCCTATGAAATCATTTTTGTAATGATTTTTCCCACCAAGAATTGATGATGTTTGTACAGTTACTCTAATACTTTTGTATTTTAATACTTCTATTTAATTGTTTATTGTAAACAATACAAAATCGAATTTAAATTAACGTACAATTAGTTCTCGATGATTTCTATCGTTACTACAATTAAGATCAGGAAAATTCAGTAAAAAAATGTTGCTAAAAACTATAACTATTTAAATAGAATTACAAACAAAATAAAATTTAAAGATATTTTTAAAATCGTATACTCAAAATGTTACATTTTAACTTCTTTTTAATATATGTAATACGATTTTAAATATTTTGAACAGTCAGCATTCGCGTGAGAATTTTTTTTTCGTTTCCCGATAGGGCAAGTTATGAAGTGAATATCTTGGACGTTGTATTCTTTTGGGATCTCTCCATTTTATAGATGTTATCTTTAAATAATTGTTTTTTCTGCAGAATAAGATAGGTAAAAGTCGAAAAATAACAGGCGTGAATTCGGTCGCCTTCATTTGCTTGCTCGGGCCGCGGTAGCCTAGTGGTCAAAGTCGTGGGCGGTTTTCGTTCAGTCGCGGGTTCGATCCTTGGCCGCCAAAGACCCGCCGTGTAGCCGGGGTTGATGCACGTTAAATCTGTTCGGGGCCCAAAGTCCTCCCGTTGGCGTGGTGTGGATGTTAGGAGAGGGGGGTGCCAGCTCAGGTGTCGTCCTCGTCACTTGACCGTGGTTCAAAATTACGAGGTCCGTCGCCAATAGCCCTCGTGTTGCTTCTAGTGCGACGTTAATAAAAAACTAAACTAAACTAATCACGTGAGAGTGAGAGAGGAGAGAGAGAGAAACAACACACACACACATTTTAAATTACTAAACATATCCACTATTTTCGGATTATAACGTTTGGAACAAAATAGGTTTTAAAGGAAATAACAACTATATTCCCTAAACTTAAGAATTAGAAATATAAATGGTACGTTTATTCAAATTCTCACCTTAGTTAAGTTTAAACTCAAATCTTATTTTTATACTTGGAAAAATTCCTCGAGTCATTTCGAAATTACAGAGAAAGTGACGCAAAAAAATGAAATAAAACAAACAATTCGTAATGGCAACGGCCAACATGTATTATGATTTACATTGTATATGAAACAGAATCGGCTCAAATGTAACTTTACTTAACAGCCTTTATTGATATTTTTCAAATAATTATTCGAACTTTATCAAGAAATTTTGGTTCGAAGCCTCAAAATACTCGCCGTGTAGTCATGGCTGATGCACGTTAAAGCTGTCGGAGCCCAAAGAATTCCCATGGTCGTGGTGTGGAAATTAGGAGGGGAGGTGTCAGCTCATGTGTTGTCCTCGTCACTCGACCGAGATTCAAAAGTACGAGATCGTCGCCAACAGCCTTTGTGTTGCTTCTAGTGCGGCGACGTTAATATATATATATATATATATATATATATATATATATATATATATATATGTAATGATTTAACTTTTAATTCAATAATTACCCTAAATAATAAATTAACTTTCTATTCTATCTCATTCCCTAATACAAAAGTAAAGAGTTCATTCTTATTTCCTGATCCCCTTCCAAAAGTATCCTATAATTTATTACATCACGCGCTCTTGAAAAGGATTAATTCTGCTTAAACTAATTATAAATCTGTCAACAACAATCCCTTTTTAATTCCCTATCTACTATTTTTCCCTGGAATCCCCTTATTCTTACCACGTGCTTATGACGTTTGATGGGAATTTTCCCTAGTATATAAGCAAAAACGCAACGAAAAACGTTCTCTCTTTTTCATACTGCGCTTGCTCTTTTTCATACAATTGTTCTGCTCTTCTTACTTAAATGATGTAACCAACTACCTAATGAAAATGGTCTCTCTCACAGCTTTAAATAAAAGTGAAAATTCAATACGCCTCGAATGTTATTGATATTATGTTACATTACAAAAGTCGATAGGAATAATGTTACAT
>BMAW01098059.1:0-36525 GCA_019974015.1 Nephila pilipes | reverse complement strand
ATGATATTTTATGCCTATTTGGTTTGTTTACTTATTGGTTTGGCATCATTATATATTTGGTCTATTTGGCTTTATTTTATTCATTTATTTACTTCCATTTATTTATTTAGTTTATATTTATTTGTTTGTTTGGTTTATTTGCCATTTTAATTTGGCCCATTTCCATTTACACAGGCCTATTTATTTATTTATTTGCATTTCATTTATTTATTTATTCTATTTGGCTCTATTCTCTATTTGTATTTTCCATTCTTATTTATTTATTTGTTATTTATTTATGCCTATTCATTCTACTATTTATACTTGTATTTATTTATTTGGTTTATTTGTTTATTTGTATCATATACCATTTATTTATTTGGTCGAGTCAGGTTTGGTTTTATGCCTATTTGTTTGTCATATTTATTTTCTATTTCATTCATTTACTCTATTTATTTATCGATTATTTGGCTCTATTTATTTTATCATTTATTTGGTCTATTTCATTGTTTATTTCATTATTACCATTTATTTGTATTTGTATTTATTTAGCATTTATTTGTCAATTATTCATTTATTATTTATTTAGTTTATTTTACGAGTTTATTTATTTCCATTTGGTTTTATTTATTAATATATTCAGTTCATTTCACTATTTATTATTTATTTGAGACATTTATTTGCCTATTTTATTTATATCATTTATTTATTTTACTACTATTTCCATTTCATATATTTATTTGGTGGTGCTCGTTTGATTTATTTGTTTATCTATATTTATTTTATTTATTTGTATTTCCACATATTCCATTTTATTTGTATTTGAATTCATTTATTCATTTGTTATATTCCATTTATCATTTTATTTATTTGTTTGTATTTGTCTATTTATTGTATTTATTCATTCATTTTATTTCATTTTATTTATTCTTATTTATTTTATTTATTTATTTAATATCTATCTATTCATTTCATTTTATTTATTTATTCCATTTTATTCATTTATTTCCAGTTTATCATTCATTTGAATATCTACATTTATTTGTCTATTTCAATATTTTATTTTATTTATCTATTCATTCATTCATTTTATCATATTTGCCTATTTGGCCATTTTATTCATCATTCATTTTAGCTCATTTGGTTTGTATTTAAATTTATTTATTCTTATTTTATTTTATTGGCTCTGCCTATTTGTTTGTTACCATTTTAGCCTACTATTTGTTTATTTAATTTATTTTATTTATTTTGGCTTATTTCATTTGTGATATTTGTATTTATTTTATATTTTATTTATTTATTTGGCTACGCCTATATTTGTTTCCTATTTTATTCATTTATTTTATTTGGCTCTAGAAATATTTATTTATATCATTTGGTTTGTCATATTTCCATTTGTTATTTGCCTATTTGTTTATTTATTTATTTATTTGGTTTATTGGTTTATTTATTACGTATTTGTTAGCGCCTATTTGCCTATCATTGCCTATTTTATCTAGCTCTATTTACGCCTATTTATTTGGTTCATTTATATCTATTTATTTTCCATTTTCATTTACTTATTTTATTCATTTCATTTAGCTCTCCATTTGTTTAATACCTGCTCATTTATTCCATTTTATTCATTCATTTATCATTTGTCGTTGTTACTATCAAGCTCATTTAATTTGGCCTATTCGTATTTCATTCATTTTATTTACCATTCATTCATTTTATTTGTCTATTTAATAATATTTATTTATTCATTTTGTTTTATTTCCATATTTGGTTTGCCAATTAATTTATTCATTTATTTTATTTATTTAGATTTATTTTGTCATTGGTTTGTTTACATTATTCATTTTATTTAATTTATTCATTTGTTTATTCAATACGGCCTATTTTATTTATTTATTTATATTCATTATTTGTTCTATTTATTCATTTGCCTATCGGCCTATTCATTTATTTGAGCTCTATTTATATTTGGTTTGCCATTCATTTGGCCTGTATTTTATACCACTGTATTCATTGGCTTCACTATATTTGTTTTATTTTATTTATTTGTATTTAGTTTATTTATTCATTTGTATTTATTTCCATATTTGTATTTATTCATTCATTTTATTTTATTCATTTCATTTGCCTTGTATTTATTTTATTCATTTGGTCATTTATCTATTTGTCTAGTTCATTCATTTTATTTGTATTTCATTTGTCATTCATTCATTAATATTCATCATTTTATTTATTTATCGAATTTTATTTGATAGTTTCATTTGTATTTTACCATTTGTTTTATCATTTTATCTATCGTAGCTTATATTCACGTTTGGCCTATTTTATATTTTATTGGCCTATTTTATTTGGGTCACTATTTGCCTATTTATTCATCGTTTTATTTATTTCATTTGGTTTATTTTACCTATTTCATCGTTTATCGGCTTTATTTTATTTTATTCATTTATTTGTTTGTATTTGTAGCTTTGTTCATTTGCATTTATTTATTTGCAATACCTATTTTATTTATCGGTTTATTTGCCTATTTTATTTATTTATTCCATTTTATTATATTTACCATTTCATTTGGCCTATTTTATTTGTTTATTCATTTTAATTTGGCCTTTGTTTTATTTTAATTCATTATTTATTTTAATATTTTATTTATTTATTTATTATTTGAGCCTATTTCATTTTAGTTCATTTTATTCATTCATCTATTTATCTATTCCATTCATTCTATTTATTTATTTATTCATTTATTCGGCCTACTATTCATTCTACTTACTGGTATTCACTATTTTATTTGCCTAGTTTATTTAGCTCATTCATTTGGCCTATTCATTCATTTGCCTATTTGTCATAGATGGCCTATTTTGCCTATTTATTTATTTCATTTGGCCTATTTCATTTTATTTATTCATTTATTTTAATAGCTTCCATTATTTATATTTCATTTGCCTGTATTTATTTATTTGATCTATCGACTATTCATCTATCTATCTTACTATATTCATCCATCTTATCTATCTATCTATCTACATCTATCTATCTATTCCATCTATCTATCTGACTATATATAGAGTATATATATGAAATATCACTGACTGACCTACGAGGACTAAGACTCTAAGCAAATCGATTGACTCGAAATTTAGCAGAGTTACTTATTTTGCGATGTAGACGCTCACTAAGAACGGATTTTACGGAAGTCTTATCCAAAATGTAATTTTCATCCGTTCATCTACTCTTATCCATCGGTTATGTCATTTTTGGCGACTTTCTCGCCAACAATGACATATATATTTTTATATATGTATACTATGTATTGCTATCAATTAAGTTTACTTGGTGAGATTTGCGCGTGCGAAATGGAAAAATACCAAATAATTTCATACTGAAGCGCTGATGGAGGATTGGCAAGATTTTGTGCGAAGGGGCTCTTTATGTGAAATTTCGTGCATGTCGAAATTAGGAAACGTACAGATTTAGCGATGGAAATAAATGAGTTTGTTACCCCACGGTTGATGAAAGTGTAGTAGCTCCAAAACGTAGCGGGATTTTGAAAAATACTAAAATGGTTACTTCACACGGAGTAGCGCACACGCAAGACAATCTTCGTTTATTGGAGACATTTTGGACGTCCCGACTTGCTCGACTTTTTTTTTTAGTATTGCAAATGTAGGACAAAAATCTTATGATAGACACGATGTCATTGCGAGGGTTTTTCATTTGAAAGCTAAGCACACGATGAATCTCTTAACTTTTTAACTTTTTTTTTATATATATATATAGAGGGTGACTTTTTACTAATTTTTTTTTCATATTTTTGAAAGTGGTGGATAACCATTATTAAAGACAATCAATTTCTTAAGATTTTAAATTTAGATTATCGTTATCGTTTAAAAATTGAAAGTTTTCTTGATATTTTACGTTCAGGTTGCGAAATATAATATAATAGTCTGCCCAGCGAAGCGGGTGAGTATCAGCTAGTAATTTATATTTGAAATTAATTGAATTGAAGGTGATGATAAGTAAACATGTATTAAAGTCAAACTAAAACGTTTACAACATCAGTCTCATTATTTAATAGCCACATCTTGTATAAATGTAAAAAGACAGTTCATATAAAATAAGTACAAATCAATGCATGCAATACTGTATTTCCGTTTAGATTTTATCACAAATATATATGCAAAGAAAAAAAATTCAAATAGCTGCAATGTTCCTTTATTTTTAAAACTATTTGAGCTTTCACGTGATTTTTGGCATAATAAAGTTATATTTTTGCGTTTAAAATACTAATCATTTTTTTAAATACAATTTTTTTGCACTTTTCTTTGCTATTCTCATTTAAATGGGTGGAACAAAAGACAAATAGAGCACAGTAAGCAAAGCATAGATATTGATGAAAGTATAATTTATCAATATCATTTAAATGAAATGTCAAACTATGTTCCAGTTCTAAATTATTACTGAAAACTGAAAAGTTTCTCCATCCTATTTTTAAGGAACATTTTGTTTTCTATTGTCATAAAAGTCGCGGCAGTGTTTAAAACTTAAGAGTCCAATATTCTTTCTTGGCTTAAGTGGAATTTTGAATGAATGTTCATAACAATGACCCTTTCAGATTTTTCGCATAACTAATAAACATTTTGGTACTTTCCTATTATAGCGGCGCCCAACGATAAAACGCCAAGCTACTAAGAAATATCGCCAATGTAGGTTGCATTGGAAGTTTCGCTTCACAAGTTTGGCAGCGACCTATACCTATCCTTATATTTCCCTCACTGAATCTGACGTAATAAAGATTAAATTTTTGAATTTCAAGAGCAGACATACTAGTGCTTTTTTGCACACACAATGACTAATTCAGTAATATTAATATATTAAATCAAAATTTAACAAATAAAAAAGTTCTATGCTAAGTTTTGCAAAGAACAGATTGCTTTATTTTTATTTTTATAATTATTAAATTACTCTATTAAATATGAGAATGAAAGTAAAGGATGAAATATCGAGAAATAGACAATAGTAAACTATTCCGATATTAAAATTAAGGGAAATAGTAAATATATTAAATTGAATATATTTAAGCTAAATGTACTTAAAATTAAAGCAAATTATAAATTACTAAATTGAATATTATATCAGCTGCAAGTAATTAAAATTAAAACAAGCGATAAATTATTTCATTGTATATTTCCCCTCTAAATGTAATTAAAATTGAAACATACGATAACTAATCGAAAAGTGATCTGGTTCACCAAAACGCCCCACCTAAAACAATAGCCCCTTGGGTGGCTAATAACAGAAGACCAACACATAATTGGAATATGTGGTATTTCGAAATACTTTGGAACTAAACAAAATTTCTGAATTATTTACTAATTATATTCATCCACATAATAGTTTAAAATTTGAAAATAGATTATAAATTTATTTAAATAGTTAATACACCCTTTTAAAAAAGCCAGTTAATGAATTAACATTTTGAACATGGACAAAAAATCATCAAAAAATAATTAAAAATGGGGAAGTCCATAATTGCAACGAATGTACATGTTTAAGCAACATATATTTCTGATTTTAAGGCTGCAAAGATATATTTATAATCAAACAACTGAATATATAACATGAAATGAATCCAAAAAATCGTCATGAATAAAATATTTATTAATATTAAATAAAATAATTTGTAAATAAAATATTAATATTTTGAACTTGATCCAAAAGCCTTCAATCCTCAAAAATTATTAAAAGTGAAGAATTAGAGGAGAAAAATAATAATAATAAAAAATCAATACGGTGTACTGAAGCATACAAAATTTTCTTTAGTAAGTTATAGTAAACAGTACTCTCTCTCTCTCTCTCTCTGAAACAAACAAAAAAACAATCTCTAGCCAAAACTCGCGATAAGAATTCAATTATGGTAGCACCCTTTCACTAGGTAGCCAAAAAGTTGTAAAGCATTTTGACATAAATAAAATTCAGAAATAAAAAAAGTTCCATGTCTAAGTCCTCATATCTTAAGAACATATTTAATAGTTAAAATTTCTTAAAAAATTACAAAAACTTGCATTAAAATTGTAAAAAACATCAACCTTAGAATTTTAATGATTATCGTTGGATCAACATTATTCCAGAAAATGATTATGTCTATATTTTCCGGCTTCGGTTCATTGTTTGTTTTTGAAAAAGACAAACAAATATTTAAAAAAGAAATAAAAAAAATATATATACCTAGTAGAATTTTTGAAATAAAATTCAAAACTAGCAAATTTTATAGCACTACCAATTGTAGATTTAATAAATATATAATCAACCCTTATGCACAAATCCCACTCTCAGAATCAGACTGTATGGCTAGACAATGTTGCTAACGATATACTGGAATGGGACGAAGTTAGCTGGAGTGCTTAGCCCGGTTGGGCTCTGACCTCCTGGCAGAATGAACTTTGTGAGCTAGCTTTTCGTTGATTCCTACGTTTGCCCAGAAGTTAAATGATTTGCTCGGCAATCTTCATAGAGGAATTAAAAATTCCTCCTTCTACGGCGGCGCCTACGGCCGCATGCCTGTTTTCAATCCATTTCCATCGCCTTTCTTTGGATATACCTGTGAAGTTTTTTTGTGATAGAGAATGTGCTAGTGATTATTCTTGCCTTCTACATCCTTATTTTGTGGATAGTGTTATATCTAAATTAATAACGTAGAGTTTTCTCTACTTGTGTTTCCACTTGCTTGCACGAGTAGGAAAAATTTTTTCTCTTGGATTACAATACCTGGACCACTTTTTGGATTACAAATGGATACCAATTACTCGGATGATGAAATGAACAGCTCGGAAAAAGAGGTAAGTGCTATTTTGTCTCGCATTAGAGAGTTCAATAACTGTGAAGTAAATAATGCCGTAGTAAACAAAACCTCCTATGATGAATGTTTAAACTTAAGCGAAAAACTTGAAAATTTAATATCGGGTATAAGTGATTATAACCTAACTAATACAGATTATTTAAACAAAAAAGCTTCGATCTTAGGACTTGCCCTCAAATGCTCCAAAAAGTTGAATGAAATACCGAGAGCTCCAACAGCACTTAAACGATAAAGATGCTGAATTACAAATGTTAGGAGAAACATTAGCTGCATTAGAAAGCAAAAGGCCAGCAACTGCTGAAACCCATAATAACACCACTATTAAAATAATTAAAACAAAAAGAGTGTCAAACTCCCCGCAAAAATCTCAGGAGAAAAAAAGTAAAATAAATACTTCTGTAATTAACCAACAGCCCATAGAATTGACTAATTCAAAGCATTGGTGGTCGATAAAACCCCAGTTCAAAATGAATTAAATGAAATTCAGATCCAAACTGACTTAAATGAAAATCAAATGAAATAGAAACTGATGTAAATAATGAAAACATGAAGGAAGGAATTACTTCCCCAATTCAGAAAATAAAGCAAAAAAGAATCCTTCCCATAATAAGCCCTAAACACGCCAGCCCTCATGAATGAAATTAGTACAATTGTTGGAGCAAAAATTATGGCTCGAATGGTAAATGGAAAATTGAAAGTGTTCCCAGATACAATAGATGCACACAGAAAAATCCAAAATTTTTTATCTGTCAAAAAATTTAAATCCCACACCTTTGAAAAGCTGAACCGAAAGCAAATGAAAATAATAATCAGAGGATTAGCAATAGACTGCGACCAAACAGAAGTACTAGAAGAAATCAAAAGACAGGGACCAAACCCAGAACATATAAGTATACCAAAAAACAGACGTCCAAACGCTAATGCGCCCCTGTTTTAGTTGTATTAAATAAAAAACCCATCAATCGGGAAATATATAACACTCAAAGTATCGGTTATTTCAAGTTAAAAATTGAAACACTAAAAAAAAAATACCCTGCCACAGCAATGTTATAGATGTCAGCAATTTTACCATCACAGCAGGTTCTGAAAAGAGAGCCGAAATGCCTCAAATGTGGGGGGAAACATCTAACCAACGAGTGCAAAAAATCATTAAGAAATCCTCCGAAATGTGCTCTTTGTCATGGGCATGCCCCCAGCTAATTACTCAGGTTGCTCAAACAACCCAAAAAATTATACGCCCAAACCTGTCAAGAACGTTTGGAAGGAAAGGAAAAAAATTCAAGCAAACCAAAATAATTCCACCAAAAACTCAAACACAACCAACCCAAATCCCTCAAATCAATATACTATTTTGCTCCAGATGTTCCAAATGATGTAACAGATGAGAAATATGTTCAAAATGCTTCAAAACCAAATGCTAGTAAACAATAATGTGTAAAGTAAACAATAGCCAAAGAAGTCTGAGAATTTTTAGCTGGAACGCTAATAGAGTCAAAGGGAAACTCGACGCCTAAAAGAGCTTAAAAACTCAATTGCTGAGCATGATCCCGATATTATAGGGATCCAGGAAACTCATCTCAGACCTTCTCACAGCATTAAAATAGTTAATCATACATGCCATAGGAACGATAGACTAAAGCACAAGGGAGGAGACATCGCCATATTTGTAAAAAATTCACTCAAGCATTACCCAATAGACATAAAACTGCAATACACTTAAAAATTCGACCATCAATTTGTATTTAAACTGCAATCGTACTATAACCATAGCCAGCATCTACCGACTACCACACGGTACCATTAATACCATGGAACTAGAAACATTTTTCTTAAACAACAACAATGCCATTCTCTTTGGGAACTTTAATGCAAAACACCCTTGTTGGAACGTGGGACAGTCCAACAGAAATGGAAAAATTCTTTACGACTGGGCAATAAACAATTGCATAGAAATAATGGCACCCATTGCTTCTACTTATTTTGCTATTAATAACCCAATAAATTCAATCCTGGATGTAGCGTTTGCTAAAAATATAGCTCTCGACAATATCGAATCAGTAAATGAACTTACAGTGACCATAACCCAATAATTATTGATTTACTTTTTAATAATACCCTCCCCAACTCAGAACTATGAAATCAACTAATGGGATCAAGTTTCAGGACGATATTTTCCATAACATTAATGGGAACCCAACAATCAATGCAAATGAAATTGACGATGCAATCCTTAAACTTTAGCAGGCGATCACTGCAGCACACACAAGTGTCACCATAACTATTAATACCCCCCTCTTAGACTCCCTCCTGATATTAGAGAACTTATTGAAACTAAAAATAGATTCCGATCCAGATTTCAATTTACCAGGGATCCAACTTTCAAGCGATAAATAAATACCCTTTAAAGGCAAATTAAAAACCAGATAAATAGCCATAAAAATAAAACCTGGAAAAATCTATTAAACAAACGGAACCCCGAAGACAACTCCCTGTACAATATACGGAGGAAAATAATCAAAAAAAAAAAAATCGAAATTCCACCACTACATGGTCCGCATGGAATAGTTTATACAGATGTAGAAAAGGCGGAGGTCTTTAAAAACAACTAGAAGACATCTTCACCAAAAATGTAGAACCCTATGAAGACGTCACAATTGAATTAGTTGAAAAAACTGTAAAAAAAGTTTTTCAACAATCAAATTCTGTACCCTCTACCACCTCTCACCAGCCCAAAGGAAATCATAGACAAAATTTAAAAAAAAATATCAAATAAAAAGGCCTCTGGACCGGACTCTATTCCCTACTATGCTCTTAAACTTCTCCCCCTTAACGCAGTAACTCACCAAGCAAAAATATTTAGTGAATGTCTTATTTATAATTCCTTTCCCACTTGGTGGAAATCGGCAAATGTGATAATGCTCCCCAAATCACATCAAAAACATAAATTCCAGCAGAGTTTCAGACCAATTAGTCTGCTCTGCAATACTGCAAAGGTATTCGAAAGAATTATATTAAATAGGATTAAAAATCACATTTCAATTACAGATTGTATCCCTCCGGAGTAATGCTGTTTCAGGGAGGGACACTCCACAACACACCAACTCATCAGAGTTACCAACATTATCAACGAAGGGTTTGTCCTAAAGCGTCATACCATTGGGGATCTTCTTAGGCGTAAGAAGAGCCTTTGTCAAAATGTGGCATAATGAACTTCTTTACAAACTAATAAAACTAAACGTTCCAAACTACATCATTAAAATAATTTATAAATCTTTAAAAAAATAGATCATTCAGTGTCAGAATAAACAAATCTCACTGTACCCTGGGCCGAATTCATGCGGGAACGCCCTAAGGCGGGGTCCTCTTACCCCATTTGTGTAATTTGTACACGCATGACTTCCCACACCACGCCAGTGTTAGCACTTGCCTCTTTGCGGACGATTCCACGGTGTTAGCCCAGGATTACAACTTCAAACTCACACTAAAAACAATGCAAAACTATCTACATACCCCGGAGAAATGGCTTACATACTGGATAAATATTGAGAAATCACAAGCAATACTCTTTCACAAAGGAAGACAAAAACCCACACTCCATCTACACCTCTTCGACAAAGAAATCAGCTGGGTATTGGCGGTTAAATATCTGGGTCTGCTTATCGATCAAAAATTTACTTATTCCAAACATATAAAACACTTAAAAGATAAATCCTGGTAAGAAGGTTCACCTCTGCATTTCTCTTATAGGCAGACACTCCCCACTTTCACTCAAAAATAAAGTCCTACACTATAGGCAGATTTTACGCCTAGTAATTACTCTATAGGCAGATTTTACGCCCAGAAATTTCGTAATACACAATGACCTGCAAATTGAACTTTTTGATAATTTTATCACCAAGCTTTCAAGAAGTATATTCATATCCATTGAAATTCATGCCAATCCCCTGATCAAAGCTCAAACCATATTCACGGATATAAATAATAAGCAAAATTTTGCATACAAAAACACCAAATGGCTTCAGCCACTTTAACCTACCAACAATAACATCAAATCTTCTTGACATTGATCTCCACAAACGAACAAATTAGCACTTCCCTCTACCCAGAAAAGGTAGCGCGAATGACTGCGGCAATTGTTGCAAACAGTCCTGCCGTTTACCTCCCCCAACCTAATAACTTAATCATAATAGCCTATTTAACTTTAAATAATTTTCCAATTGTTCTTTTAAGCGTTTCACAAATACTGAGCAGAAGCGGCAAACTCGCTGGCGCTCGTTTGCGATCTAATTTAGTAGCAGTAATCAGTTGCCACTCAAAGAGTGAACATTATATATTCCAACTACCCGGTTCCTATTTTATCTATTGATTATATCGCTTCACTTGCCGCAGCCTCAAAGCAATCAATCAAGCTGTGAATGTTGTTTTCTGAAAAATAATAAATATACGGACACCAGTTTCCCTGGTACTACAGAAAAATATTCAATTTCAAATATAATAGGTTTTATTTATAAATTCTGATTCTTAAAATGTAAACTGCTTCTTCACCTAAGTAGGTTGAAAATTTAATTTTAAAATGTTATTTTATTTATAATAAATGAAAAATTTTCTTGTGTGACACTAACAGCAAGTCATTGATATTCAATTTTTAGTGCAACGTTACTGGAACTTAATAAAGAAAATTCAGTTAATTAATAAACTATGGATAATAATTTAAAAACAGCTGACTCTAATGGGAAAAATGTGTTTATCGACAAAGAAAAACCTTTTGTGTGTATTGTATGCGCAACAGGCTTTAAACTGAAGTCAGATTTAACACGTCACTATCTTATTCACACAAATGTAAAGCCATACGTGTGTGATATGTGTAACAAAGCTTTCAATCGGAGTTCTCATTTACAACAGCATTTTCTGGTACACATTAATATTAAGCCACACGTATGTGAGTTTTGTGGCAAAGCTTTTAATCGGAAATCACATTTACGCGATCATCAGCTCAGCCACACGGGGAAGAAATCTTATATATGTGACTTGTGCAATAAAGGATTTACTCGGAAAACATGTTTAATTCAACATCATATGACTCACACACATGAAAAACCATTTGTGTGTGAAATATGTAACAAGCCATTTAAACAGAGATCTCATCTTAGTCGGCATTATCTCATTCATACAAATGAAAAACCTCATGTTTGTGACTTATGTAACAAAGCCTTTAACCGGAAATCTCGGTTGACTGAACATTATTTAATCCATACAAACGAAAAACCATTTGTTTGTGTTATTTGTGACAAAGGATTTAATGAAAGATATTGTTTAAACAAACATTATTTAGTCCATACTAAAGAAAAACCACACATGTGTGATGTGTGTCAAAAAACTTTTGCTCGGAAATCTAATTTAAATCAGCATTACAAAACTCATATGAATGAACGATTACATGTTTGTGATTTATGCAGCAAGTCCTTCAATCATAAATGTACGTTGACTAAGCACTATCGAACTCACAGTAAAGAAAAACCCTATCAATGTGATACATGTTCTAAAGCATTTAACCAAAAGCATCACTTAACTCGACACAAAGCTATTCATACTAGAGAAGAAATATGTGATATTAATGTGAGCGAATGATATATAGACTAAATTTTTGATAATAAAAAAAACCAGGTGTTTGATATTTCTATGGAAAAGCTTTGATTATGAATTTAATTTACAGATAATGTAATTTTAATGAACTTAAGAATGGGAATCAAAAGAAAACTTTTTTTTTGTATTGAATGATCAATCGTGAAGGAAAATTCTTTTTAAATGATTATTTAGTTATTATAAATGTTATTCATAAAGCTATTTAAATTTAAATATTTTCTTTAATAAAGAAATATAGTATAAATGAGATGCTGAATAGCTTTACATGTTAAGCTTTGTGATTTATTTGTTATTAAATATTATTTTTATTTGATAACATTTTTGTTAATTTTTCATCTTTTTTTGCTTTATGTACTTAGTCCTAACATTTCAAAGTAATGTAAAGGAAACTCAAAATTATATTAAAATTACTATGTCATTCTGTTCTTTATAATTCTTTTTTTATTACTATTTTTAATTCATGAGAATATTATGTGTTTGATACTTCATTGGTAAAGAGTCAAAAAATTAAAGCTGTTTTATTTAATGCAATAATTTTATGAGAAAAAATCCTTTAATGGATATAAATTTTAAAAAAGTGTATGATTCATGATTGTTTTTGTCAAGTTTTAAATTTAGTCATAAATTATGATTATTAGAATAGAAGAACACTGATTTCAGTTTAAGTCGTAAAAATTAGTTATGTAATTATTTTTTCTACTTTGTTGTATAGAATTATTAGAAAATATATAATATATTCAAGCTTAGAATTTACATTTTTTTATGATAATATTAATATTGCACTAGAACAATGTAATAGTAACTATTGTTAACATATTTTAAATTCTTAACTGGGGCATATGATCAAAATGACGTTAAAACCCGTACAAACTAATATTTAGTGATACAGCTTTTGAGCAATCAAGATTCAAAAATTCTTTGGTAGAAAACTTTTGACTTTTAGCCATTAGCCTCTCATTACTGAAAGAAAGGAGTTTTATTATTTTTTTATAAAATATTTTACTGTTCTTCATCTGTAATGTTGACAACATCACATTCATATGCTAAATTAAAGAATTTTTATGTGATCAATTGAAAAAAGTTATTTATAAATTCGAATTTTCACGTATATTTTTTTAGAACAATAATCATTATAAGAATGACTTTATTTGACTGAGCTTCATTCAAATTTTTTTCACTTTGAGTCTGTCGGAATCAATGACGAAAACTGATGTACTGTACTTTACTAAAATTAATATAACTTTTTTTTTTTGTATTATTTAAAAAACACTCTGAAATAAAAAAATACATATTATGTCCAGGATTGAATATGTCATTCAGTTCTAAAACATTATATAAAAAGAGATTATTTTAAATGAAATAACACTGTTAATTTCACTATTTTTTATAAATTTTTCTTAATATCTTTTTTTTTAATATATAAGGAAATGCTGTAGGAACTCTTCTGTGATCTTTCCTTTTTTTGCCTAATAATAAAATAAAACTCAAAATGTTGCATAGCGAAATGTGACATATATATTTTGGCTGGCTAATATCTTTACTCACTTTGTGTTATATGTGTTTGATAAACATGTGACAATAATGGTACTCTGATACATGAATACTGAAATGAAGCTATTATTACTTTAAATTTTTAAAGGAAGTATTAATATTTTCTCATTAATTTAAATTGAGTTAAGCAGTGTTTTATGACTTTCTTTAAAAGTAAGTAATCCAAATATAATAATATAACAAAATTTATAATAATAAATGAAAGTAGAATGCATTATTAAGTTGTAATGATTATATAATTTTCTGTTTTATGGCTTCATTAAACTTATTTTGTATTTCTAATAACAAAATTAAATTACATTTTTGTTATATATAAAAATCATTATTTTTCATTACAGCTGGAGTTGATTTTAACTGACTAAATTTTAAGAGAAACAATAATTATTCTAACATAATGATTCTAAGCTATCCACAAAAAATGTGAATATGTAAATTCTGCATACAGTTTCAGATTTATTAATTAGTAATGATGTGATATATTTCTGAGATTCTCACCATTTAAGTTTTTTTTGCATTTTCTTACAAATTGTAGATCTTTTAAATCAAATACATTTTTTACTCGCATGTGTTAATACACACACACTAAAGAGAAATTTTAAAAATTGTGTTGATAAAAAGGCCTACCAAAACTATTATTGATAATTTAAATGATTTTGATACGTATAAAATTAGATTCTTAACTATATCTTGAAGGGGAAAAATCAAGGTCCTAAAGTTTAATTTAAAATTCATGTATTTGAAAGTTAATGTTTTGTTTTTATTGAAGACTTAATACAATATTTACTTGCTCTGCTGCAAGGGTTCCAGCCTTTTGCTAGGTTATGTTTGTATAATTACATGCCATTATCGTTACATCAAAATGTACTGCTGAGAACTAAGCGAAAAACCACAAGCTTCACTTCAGCCGAAACCCACAGAAAAAAATGACCCCCTAGAGTCCAACATGCTGTTTAGGTGTGAAAGAACTGCACATTCACTTAACAGCAATGAATTTGATTTGAAAGCTGTAGTTATTTTTACCACATCATTTTCAGAAATTAACAAAAAAAAAAAAAAAAAAAACATTGAGATGGGGTACAGGGGCTGCATGCAGTGGGAAAATTACAACTGGTGGTGTACTTCAGCTGAATATTGAAGGTAAAGTTTTCTGTACAAATTTTTTTTCTAAAAATATTGGTGAGGAGGTGTAGTTTGAGAGGGTAACTGTTTGGCAGAATTGTGGTGAGTAATGGCATCAAGGAAAATTAAGCCTCATTGCAAGTGATGTCAAATTAGTTTATTTCAAGTGACTAATTTTGAAGCATTAAGTGCTCAAATTTTATCCCCCCCCCAAAAAAAAAATGTATCTCATTGACATGCATATTAGCCTTAAAGTATTGAATAGAACATGAGGATTATGTCTGGTATGTAGCACAACAAAAAGCATCCACAAAATGTTGTCTGCAAAATTGATGTAGTCTTTTTGATCAACATTTTGCTGTGTGTGTGCCTCTCTAAAATAGTTAGGCTGAACGAGAACTACTTGATGCTGGAAATATGATTATTTAATCCAGAGATAAAATAATATGTCTATTTAATCCTGAGTTCTTGAATTAACTATCCAACTTTTGTTCAGCCAGCAAAAATGGTATTTCCTTAAAGAAAACATATAAATACTATTTGTTGCACTGTCAATTAGCAATAACCAATATTTACTACTGCTTTTTTGTGATTGCAAATCAAAGTTAATTGAAGAAATATACTGGGAAATTATTACTTTTAATTGTACTTTGTGGGTGGAATATTTAAAAATAAGAAGAATTTTTTGTGTTGATTTTTCTCTTCTTCGATTTATTTTATAAACTTTATAAATTGTTATTTATAAAAAAAAATATTAAAAATTAGTATTACTTTTTAAAATTATATTAAAATGTTCTGGATTGAAGTGATATAAAAAGGGAAGGGTACAATAATTTTTATAAGTAGAGGAAGACTTGTATTTTACTTTTTACATCTTTATAGTTAAGGCCATTAAAAATAATTAATATTTACTATGCAAGTGTTATAGTGAATAAAAGAATATGATTAATTTGGTTGTAAATAATAGTTTATACATATAGAATAAAAGAACTTGTGAATGTGAATGTTTTCATTTAACTGCATAAAATTAACTTTTTTTTTTTTTTTTTTTTTTTTTTACAATTTGATGAAATATATTTAAATTGCATTATATGTAAAAAATATAATAATGTTTGTATGTTGTATACAAATAACACATCTGAATACAAATTGTACAGTAATTACTAGATTATGAACATTTGAATTCTGAAGTATACATAAAACATGTGTTAAAGTTTGAACAATATATATATATATATTAAAATAAATTAAATTTTGAAATATCTTGCACATGTTGTCCAGAATTTGAAATTTATTTTAGTTTTTAATAGAATACTCTAGAAGAAAATTTGTATTTTTTTAGAACTGTTTTTATTCTAAGTATACAATTTCTTAATTTATCTGTTGTACTGTATTATATATATATATATATAACCATGAATAACACTTTAAAAATAGTAATATTTTAAATATGTATATTTTAAAGCAATAAGAAATATATAAAAGTTATGTTACAAATTCTAAATCTTATTGAGAAACTGAATGTATTTAGCAGTTTAATTTACATTAACATATACTTATGAAATTTTAAAAAATAGAATTCATGCCAAGCATCATTGTTATACAGTGTTATTTGAAAAAATGAAGAATTTTTTTTTGTATAACCATTCAGTTGTAGTATGATCTTAAATCTGTGCTAAAATGAGTTCCCTGTCAGAAAGCACAGTAATGTATATGTTCAAAAATACTCTTACATTTGGCAGTGTGATCACTTCTTGTTCATCAGTTGGGCTCGAGTAATTCATAACTTCCTGTAATGAAATCATTTTATGTGAATTTCTTTAATTTATCATTCATATTTAACAATTATTTTCAAACTGTATATGTGTCCACGTGAAGAAATTTCAGGTTGATTCTGATGAAATGAATATGATATCAAATTAACACAATGTTAAAAAATATCTGGTCAATTCTTTCAGTTTTTACCATAAACACCATTTAAATTCTAATTTAGTCATTAATCAAAAATTATTCTTTTTTTCTTAAGTTCTTCCCATAAATATAATTTAATTCCCTTTGAAAAGTATTCAGGAAGAGTTTCCTCTCTAACTTGATCAAGCATAATTCATCATTTATTTCAGTACAGTCCACCAGATGGCGCCTCAGTCATCTAATGGACTGTCCTCAGTATTATATCAGCTACATGTCATTTAATGTCAATTCCAATTGATTTTTCAAAAAAATTGTTTGGCAGTTTAAATTCACGTTTTCGTAATTTGTATATTTTGAAATAACACCGGTAAAAACGAGTTTTTTGAACATGAGCTTGCTTTCAAACTTCACACTTTGCGTAACATAATTTTTTTTATACAAGAAAAAGAAATATAAATCCTAAAAATGCTTCATGTAAAGTTTTGCAAAGAGCAGTTGTAGCTATCCATGGTGCGCTTTTTTTAATATAATAATTATTAAAATTCTCAAATATAAGAGAATTAAAGTAAACAATGAAACATCGAGAAATGGACAATAGTAAACTTTTCCGATATTAAAATTTAAGGAAACAGTAAATTATATTGAACTTTGTCATCTAAAACAGTCGTGTGTAGAGAATTTCAGCTCAATCGAGCGGTTTAAAATGTGAGGGGAAAAAAGCTTTTAAAATTTTGAACCAGACCCAGGTGGATTATGGGCACACACATTTAATGCATCTAGGAGATCTGGAACAGTATTGCGAATAATGAAAAATGGATTGACATCGATAATACTGGTAAGGGATCACGCGTTTTTGAAGGGTTCAATTTTAATTTTTAGATAACCAATATGGTTTATTGAATAGAGTTCGCTTTTATTTTTGGACATTTGAGGGAGGATTAGATGCATTTCTTGGTTAGTTTTTTCTAGATTTCATAATGTGATATGTTCCTACGGTTCATCCGAAGATTTTTTAATTAATTTACAACGTTCAATATCTATCGGTAATCCTCTGATAACCAATTTAGATAATTTCTGATCTGGTAATACATAGGTATGTGATTTGATATTATGTTTGGCAATTATGTGATTGAATGGAATCCACAAAAAGTTTTAAATTTGATCCGTTAATTTTACCAAATGTTTTCTCACTGGTTAGGTTTGTTAGAGGTTTTTTTTTTTTCAGAGTTTTGTTTGGGTTTTTAACTTTAGTTAAAATAATGGAGGAGGATGTACTTTTGAGGTAATTGGTGATCGTGACTTAATTTCGTCGAAGTTTAGGATTTCAAATTTGTTGGAGAAGGGGATGATTTTCGCAGTCTCATGTTTTTTCACAAGCTCGGGTTCATTCATAGTATCAGGAGTTTTATCAGTGAGTACAATGTTAGAATTAAAGTTGTCGGTAGTGTCCCTCACTTAAGTACGTTTACGGCTACTATTGGTCATAATAGTAGCCGTAACATCATGTGATAGTTTAGATTGGTTCTATTTAGATTTGTTCAATTTCAGTAGGCCCATTTTTTCTTCCCTTGTTTCTTGTCAAGTTACACTTGAATCAATTTAAGTTGTTCGGATCGAATGTTCATCTTGCTTCTATGAATATAGTGATCAAACTTGAGAAAATTTCTGGATTGAGATGAAGGTAAAGGTTTCTATTATCTGAGTCATGGGGTAATTTAGAAATAGAAGATGTGAGTAAATAGTATCTGCTGTGTTCGATCTGATTAACAAGATAAATGCAGTTATCAGGACTGAGTTTTTGCGAGCCCAGGCAAGCACTTACCTCAGCAGATAGAGAAGAATGAGGTTCAAGAGTGGAAGCAGAATCTATCCCGTCAGCCATTTTGAGTTCCAGTCCAGTGGTTAGATAGTAAGTTGGAGATTTCCCATGATGATGTAGGATAGGAAAGAGCAAAAGTTCTGAGAATTAGTGATAGGAAAAGGAGAAAGCCGTCAAAAGTAGAAAGAACATCAGCTACTGTTCGTCAGTACGTTTAACGGTGAGAATAGTTCTGGAAGTCCGAAGAAAACCAGCCAAGCGCTGAATGATAATATATCAGGAGCTATGCGAACGCGCGTCGTTACTGTATCAAGTCACCAGCAAAATGTCAAAACAGATTGAATGATCCTGGCATGCAAAGCACAAAATGCAAAATGGTAGAGAACAAATATATTTCAAATGACATCAGAAATGTTGCAGAAAGACATCATGCAAAGTTCATCTACATTTTTATAAGTGGTTTTCATAAGTATCAACATTTTCATGAAATTCATTTGCGAACATGAATAAAAAAAATCTGAATTATGATTTTTTTTCCTCATTCCACAAAAATTCAATTTCAATCGAAAATTCAAAATTTTACCAAATACACTTAGGGGAAAAAAAAAAGGTAGTCCAATGGGACAAGTCCCTCGGATCCTGGTCCTACTTATGGTGATCATGCAGATAAAGTATAATTTTCTAAAATCTTTTGCCAAAGTTTTGATGAACGAAACATAATTTAAAACTTTTCCCCCTGACAAAATACTTCTAATATTTACTAAATTAAGTAACCCTGTTGCTTCACATCCATAAAAACTCAATGAATCAATCCCTCGAGATTCAAACAATCAATCAATTTATATATGTTATTGTTGTCTCTAACAATACTTCAGATAAGATAAGAAACAGGATAAGAAATATTTCTGGTGCTGAGAGAAAATGCCATTTCAATTGAAATTTTTTTGGCTGTGCCTGTGATCTGAATACTTAAGATTTAAGTTTTTTCTTCTCTGCAATTTCTCGAAAAATTCAGTTTAAATTGTATTTTATTTTTCATTGTCAATGGAAAATTTGCTTGTGTGACATTAGCGGTGAGTCATTGAATTTTTAACTTTTAGTGCAACGGTGCGTAGGCTTTTAAAGAGAACCCAGCTAGTGAACAAATTGCTCAAAATATGGAACAACCTAAAGTGGTAAATGTGTTTGTCATCCAAGAAAAACCTTATGTGTGTGTTTTATGTAGAACAGGTTTCAGAGTGAAATCAGATTTAACGAGTCACTATCTCATTCACACAAATGTAAAGCCGCACGTGTGTGATACGTGTAATAAAGGTTTTAATCGGAGCTCTCATCTGAAGCAGCATATTCAGGATATTCATATGCATAATAATGTTAAATCACACTTATGTGATGTTTGCGGCAAATCATTTAATCGGAAATCACATTTACGCCAGCATTACCTCATCCACAAGAATGAAAGATCTCACATATGTGACTTGTGTGATAAAGGATTTATTCGGAAAACTGATTTAATTACGCATCGTTTGATTCATACCAATGAAAAATCATTTGCATGTGAAATATGTAGCAAAGCGTTTAATCAGAGATCTCGACTTAAACTACATTATCTCATTCATACAAGCGAGAAACCACATGTATGCGATTTATGTGGTGAAGCCTTTAATCGAAGATATCTATTGACTAGGCATTGTTTAATCCATACAAATGAAAAACCATTTGTGTGTGATGTTTGTGAAAAAGTGTTTCCTGCAAGGTCTTATTTAAATAAGCATTATATGATCCATACCAATGATAAGCCACATGTGTGTGATGTGTGTCAAAAATCTTTTGCACGGAAATCTTCATTAAATCAGCACAACAAAATGCATATGAATGAGCGGAAATATGTTTGTCATTTATGTAGCAAATCGTTTAATCGTCTAGGTAATTTGACTCAACACAATCGAATTCATACCAATGAAAAACCGTTTCAATGTGATACATGTTCCAAAGCATTTAATCACAAACACCACTTAACTCAACACTATGTCATCCATACGAGAGAAAAACAAACTGTTTAGTATTTGTATGAAAGGTTGATATGTTCACACTTAAAAAAATGTTTGAGCACACTGGTGTGCTTAAAATTGTACTAATACTTCTTTAAATTATTCAGACTTATTGTTTTTTTCTTTTTCTCATAAATGATCAATGTGGAAATGAAATATTTTATAGGATACTGAAGTTATAAATGTTCATCATAAATTTGTCTCTGTATTTCATTTATATGCTACTTATTATATAAATATATTATAAAATTGAGATATACTGAACAGCTTTAAATTGATAATATTGTGTACTATTTGTTTTTAAATCTTATTCTTTTCAGATTATAGTTTTGTTAATTTTTTTATATTTTTCATGAGGTGTGCATTGCAATTCAAAAATAATCTAAAGGAAACTCAAAGTTTGAGTAAAATTATTATTTGTAATATTTTAACCCTTTCTCAGAAATGTATTTTGTTAATGAAATTATTAATTCTTATTTGGTAAAGAGTCAAAAATTGCAAATATTAAAGCAGTTTTTTAATTAATCATATGAGAAAAATTTCTTAGAGTTTAGTATATAATATTATGTATTTAGTATATAATATTATTTACGATTCATGATTTTTTTCATTAATGTTTGAATTTACTTTTAAGTTAGGATTATATGGAGGAGCATTGCTATGAACGGGTCTCGAAATTGATTGTTAAAAAAATTTCAGCTGGAGTAATAAAATAGCACATTGTTTAAGTATTAGAAAAATTAGCATTTATGTTGTCAAGAATACAAAAGGTTTGTAAAACACCTCAAAGAAAAAAAGTATTCATTTAATTTTTTGTATGTGTTAGCGATGTAAAAATTTGTGTAAAGGAGAAAGATGTCAGTATAGGATAGGTAAAGTCCTAATTTAGCGTACTTCTTGGCGCGTTTTTAAAATCGTCCCAAATTGGCGCCAAATGAGGGATTCTCAAAGTCTAAGTCGGAATTGAGGCAGAGTTTTGTCTGTTGGAGGAAAAAAAACATGTTAACTGCGAAATATAGAAAAAACATCAGCCGAAGCGGTAGAAATATTAAAAAAACGGCGAAATTTTATCCGAAAGATAAAAGACGTATTAAATCAGCGTTTTGTGGCAAACAATAAAATAATAAATAGGGTAGATCTTAATTTTGCTTAAAACAATGAAACTTAGATAAATATATTTAAGATTATATAAAATATATTTAAAATAAATATAAGATTTTTTTTCAGTAAATAAAATTATATATAACATAACTACGAAATGTTGAAAAAAAGGTAAGAAAATAAGGTGAAATTATGAACGAAAGACAAAAAAATGTAATAAATCAGCATTTGTGGAAAACATGAAAATATTAAAAAACGTGAAAAAAGCAGTAACCTTATGATGGAGGGATGTCTGTGATCAGGCGCGAAGGAAATCTCTAAACGTATCATCATTCACAATGCTTTCTTTGGCATTAATTAATTTAGTAATAATTAAATAATAAATTAAAAGGCAAAATAATTAAGTAATATAACTAATAAATTAAACCAACTATAACCAACCATAACCAACTATACCAGCGAAAAATCTTTCTATTTGTATTCTGCAACAAAATCAAAATTCAGAAACAGATTGGATGCTAAAGATGAATTCGGCTGCAGATTTCAACAATTATTCCAGACGTAAAAATACTTTGTAATAAAAAACAATCAGAGCCAAGCCATTAAAAATATTCTTTTTATTAATTTGTTATAATTTAAAATTTTGTTGCTTTTGCTTATTATTCATAGAATATATTTTAGAAAACCAAAAAACATTACTAGCTACCTTTCCATTAATTATCTCATAAAGATATTTAATTGTGATGAAATAAAGATGCAATAATTATTTTGTAAATTTGAGTAGGATAAAGCTTTGATATCTTATTTTTTCTGCTCTTGGATCAAAGGGTTCCTTCAAGAAAACGGGAAGATCAAAGAGTTCCCCAAAGTGTAAAAGGTTGAATACAACTGATCTACACTGACTGCTCAATAATGAAAGAAAAGTGTTTTTATATAATAGTTTGCTAGTAAAATTGACAATATCACTTCAATATGATAAAGAAGAAAATGTAAATGGGACTGATTGAAAAAAGATACTTAAAATTCAAATTTTCATGTACTTTATTTTCAGGGGGAAAAAAATTAAACATATTTGTGTATTTACCAAGACTTTATTCCAATTTGTCTCGAGTCTATTGAAAATTTCCTCTGGAAAATTAGTGTTGCATCAATGTAACTTACTAAAATTTGTGTAACATTCATTTTTTTGTACTTTTTAACAACATTCTAGAATAAAAACACTCGCACACACTCTTGTATACTAAACACTGGATTTAACTTAACATACTATTCTATTTTATAAAAAGTCAATATTTAATTAAAATAATACTATTAATTTTACTATTTGTTAGAATTTTTTCTTATTGTTACACCGTTTATCAGAAAATGTTTAAGGTACTTTTCTATGGTTTCACCTCCTTTCGATTGCTAATAAAATAGGCAATTCATGTCTTTAAACTCTCAATAGGTTTCACAGTATTTCAATATGCAGGGTTAATATTTTTGTTTACACCTTATATTTTAGAAGTTTGTTCTTTGTTCAATATATATGCGATTTTGGATGATTGTCTGACACACAAACAGAAAAATGTTCACTTAAATGTTTTTAAAAAATAGAATTAATCTGTTCTAGTTAAATTTTTTTACTGAAAGGTGAAAAAGGTTCCTCTACTTTCTTTTACAGAAAGTTTTCTAAACATAATAATCTGGCAACAAAAAGGGGAAGGGAAATCGAAAGTAAAATACCTTAAACTGTAATGATAGTATAAATATTTGTTATCTTGTGGCTTGAATAACTTGTTTAATATTTCAGAATAGTTACTTTGTAGAGCTTAATCAAGCATGTGTATGCCTAATAATGCATATTAAAATGAGAGGCAAACATGTGTCTCATGGGCTTTACTGGTTGGGACCATATGTTAAATTGGTATTTTAGGATCCGTGTGGTGACCAGAAATGACAGAATAATCCCACTGTAGCTCATGCATGTCGTAAAAGGTGATTAATAATGGGTACTCAGCGTCTGGGTGTATAGCCAGGCATCCTGTCCTTTGGGATTAAATCAGGGGACTTCAGGGACTTACCTTCTCTAGGTAAGTGTGGGTATCATTGACCTCGAGGTACCCTAGTGATCTTTTTCTTTCCAATGGGGTTTACATGGGTAAACACGGGTGACACACTCCCGAGATACCTTAACAATCCTTCTCTATTTTCAACCCTCCTTCTTGTCAACCAATTTTTGTCTTTTTACAATTTTTTCATGTCTAGACCAAAGTTAAATTTTGTTTGGCAAAGCATAGCCACATCTGGCTCTTTGCACTAATAACTTTTACAATCACTCACTCATTGGTAATTTAGTTAAGGGAAGAAAGAAAACAACCAGTAGTGCATAAAATACTTTCTTTTGGAAATTAACTGTAAACTCTGTGTATAAAGAGAAAGTTAACCATATGGTAGAGTGTAAAACATATTTTGTACATTGGTATATGGCACATTATATAAATAGTTTTGGTTCTTTGTACCAATAGATAATTTTTCAAAATAAACATCGTGATCTCAGTTCTGAATCAGTGGAATAATGTCTTGTGAGCTTTCGATTCACTATTGTCTCTGTGGCATCAGAATTCTTCTTCAAGGAAAATGTGTGTCCCTTTGGTAATCTATGATTTAAAATTATGAAAAGGTATCATTATTTTTTAAAAAAAGAAAGACTTGCATTTTGATTTTTAAATCTTCATTGCAAGTAAACAATTACATTAAAAAAAATGGTAACACATCGATCAATAACTCCAAAGACTAACCCAGAGATGGCGCTCGTAGTAAACCAGTAACCAGGTCTTTCTAGAGTACTAACCTTTGCTTGAAACGTGTCAAAATTTTAAGTCGATCGGACCAGGAAAAAGGTTTTTTGAAGTGAAGTGAAAAAGGTTTTTTCCAAGTGGGTGCCGCGATTGCTTTCGATGGAACAAAAACAGCAACGAGTCGATGATTCAGAAAGCTGTTTATCGCTATTTACTCACAACAAAAAAGATTTCTTGCGAAAAAAAAAAATTTGGAAAAGCGTTGGAACGATTGTATTACCCTAAAAGGTGATTAACAAAAGGTGTTATATTGATGAATAAAAAAAAATTTTGCAAAAAAAATGTTTTCAATTTTAGACTCGGGAGTTATTGATCGATGTGTTATAGTCATAGTGAATAAAAAAGAAAGCAAATATGTTTAACTTTGTTGTGATAACTCATAAATGTAGAACAGAGCAATTGGTTAATGTGAAAGTTTTTGCATAAATTTATAGGATTGAACTGCGGAAAAAATTTATAAGAGTTTTTTTTTTTTTTTTCAATTTCATGAACTATTTAAAAATTGTATAAATATGAATATTACATTATTTGCTAAATATAAGCGTGCTTATATTTTTTGCAGAATATAAGTTTATATCATTACTAGATTATGAACATTTGAGCTCTGAAATAAACAAAATATTCTATCAAGTTAAGCATTTGCTTTTGAAATTAATTTCAATTCATTTTGAAGAATAACCTAAAAGAAAAAATTTACTTCTTAGAACTCTTTTCATGCGCTGTATACATTTTCTTACAAGTTTCACAGCTTTGTGGCATTATTTGGGGGGTCGGGGAGAAAGAAAAATATGATGTACAAAGATTTTTTTTGAATATAGTGATATTTTTTAAATGTTAAAAAAATCATTAACATGAATTAAAGGAGTGCCCTATTATCAAATCTCAATCAATCGAGATACAATATGAGTTGTAACAGTTTAATTTACATTAACTTGTACATGTGGATGAAAAATGATATACAACTATTCATTAATAGCTTTAGATGGTGGTTCAAGTGTAGGATAGATGCAATAAGAACTTCCATAAAACTAAACAAGTTTATTTTAAACAAAGTAGCAAATCAAAAAGCGATAAATTATTGGGCTATCTACACCCTCCACAACATACACATTGGCTTCTCGCCTGCCAATGAGCTCTTCGCTTACAAACAACGCCCTTTTTGAGCTTGTGCCCTCAGGGGCTTTCTTGCTTTAGGTAAGTACGGGCTTCACGGACCTGAGTGATCTTTTTCTTGGGGTTTACTGTCTTTGGTAAACATGGGTGACACGCCCCCGGGACACCCTAGCGATCCTTCTCTTATTTTCGACCCTCCTTGTCAAATTGGCATCTTTTTTCTATTTTTCCTCTACCCGTGTGGTGACCGAGAGCAATAGAATAGTCCTACTGTAGCTCATGCATGTCGTAAGAGGCGACTAAAATGGGTACCCAGCCCCTGGGGATTATATCAGGGGACCTCAAGGACTTGCCTTCTTTAGGTAAGTACGGGCGTTATGACCCTGAGGCATCTGAGAGATCTTTTCCTTTCCGATGGGGTTTACTGTCTTTGGTAAACACGGGTGTCACATCCCTCAAGTTACCCTAGCGATCCATCTCAATTTTCGACCCTCCTTGTCACCCAATTTTTTTTTCTATTTCTTCACGTCTAGACCACAGTTAAATCTTGTTTAGCGCAGCATAGCAATATCTGGCTCTTGCGCCAATAAACTTTACATTCACTCACTCACTCCATTTTTCCTCTCAGGGGCTCATCTTCCTCTGAGTACAGGGGGCCACGTCCCCGAGATACCCCAGTGGAAAAAAACCCGTAAAAGGAAGAAAAAAAATCTATGCTTGGTTCCGATTTTATTAGCAAACTTCAAATGTAGTTCTTTTTATTTCTGTTTGGGGCTAATTTTGCAGTTATTTTATGGTACTCTTTTGTTCTTTGTTTTCTGTATTTCTATATTCATTTAGTTGAGGATTTCAAAATAAAAATTTCGTTTATGACCAATAACGCCAGATTAAGTTTTTATTTGACCTGACCTGCATGTTTGCCGTGTTCGGTGACCCTTGACGGGGGAAAGTGGAGTCTAGGGATCCTGTTGCGTTCCCTTTGGCCCATGCTTCTCCGCAGACAGATGGCAGGAGTGAGCCCGCTCCTGTCAATCGGCTGGTGATCGCTTCTGATGGGTTCTTCTCGAACCCTAACGACATTGCTATAGGGTTAGTATTACAGTTAGGGGGGCCTCGGGTGAACCGACGGATTCACATCCCTGAGCTGTAATACTATAATTCAATGCCCCCTCTGGGGTAAGTGCCGTGAATGTCAATTGCCAAATGGCGGGTGGACTGCCTCCCCTTGTAGGACTCCTATGTTGGTGGAGGCGCACTGAAGTGAAGACAAAAAAAACTTCTCATGGATCCCAAACCCTCATACCTTGACGAAAGCCCAATTCCGTTTGCAACTTCTCCCGTAGCAGAGAAACAAACTCTTACAAAGGTTAATGCAAGGTTTTTCATGGTGTAAAAACCAGACTTTTTTCCCGCTGCTTCCTCGTTCTTCATCGAGAAGGCCATAACAGCCAGTGCAGGGTCCATGAAGACGATTCTCAAGATGCACTCTAGTGATTTATTCCTGGAAGTGTCATCTGCGAAACAAGCTTCCGCCCTCATAAATCTGTGCCGATTGACCGAAGTGACCGTCGCACCTCATCGCAATCCTAATTTTTCTTGTGGTGCAATTTCCATTGCTGATTTGTTAAATGTGTCTACTGAGGAAATGCTTGACAATATGCAAGATCAGAAGGTCTGTGAAGGTCCGTTGCATTACAATTCGTCGGGATGGAAAGGTACTTCCTACCAAGCACCTCATCCTGAACGTTTTCAAAGCCTCAACTTCCTCAGTCTGTAAAGGCCGCCTACCTTCATTGTCCCTTTAAACCATATATCTCAAATCCGCTCCGCTGCTTTAAATGTCAGGGCTATGGACACTCGAAAACCAACTGTCAAGATCAGGCCATGTGCACTCCTAGACACGACAGTGCAGACTGCGTGTTAAAAAAAAGCGATGCGTCAACTGTAATGGAGACCATCTAGCCTATTCTTGATCACGTCCAACTTGGAATTTGAAAAAAAAAGAGGTAACAGCAGTAAAAATCAAAAATAGTGTTTCTTACCCAGAGGCTAGGCGTATTGCGTCACAGCGTACGCCTAACCTGGGATCTTCCTATGCTTCCAAAGTAAAAAAAAAAAGTTTTTAATCATGCTCGATCCAAACAGATTCTAACCTACAACAACCGTTTTCTGCCTCATTGCCTCCTTCAAAAACAGAAAAGACTAACGGCAAGGGTCCAATTAAATCTCTTAAAAAACACACCCATCTGAGAGAGGCAAAGAGAGATGGACGAAAAAACCCATACTACAGAGATCCCAGCGTTGGATTTGCACCCATCAGTGGAGGATTATACCATGTTTGTCGACGTGGAATCAGGTGAGTCGACTTCAAACGAAATTGCATGAGGGTTTCCTTTGTTTCCTGGAATTGCCGCGGCTTACGACCCAGACTAGAGGATCTGAAATCCATAATATCTACGCCCCAACTTGTCTCTGTTGCTCTACAGGAGATTTTTCTGAAGAGTAATATGACAACTCTAGTGCGTGGATATCATTGTGTACGATGGGCTGCTGCTGCTGCATCATCTTCTTCTGGAGGTGTTTGCATCCTGACATCCCAGAACTGTCCTCACAACGTCGTTACACTAACCACATCGTTGCAGGCTGTGTAGATCTATACTCGCACATTAATCATAGACTGCTGCATTTTCCTGCCACCTAACAATGTTGTGTCACAAATGGATTTGAGTCTGTGAATCCTTCTTTGAGAGTACCTAGGAATTTTTACATTTTTCTCATTGTCTTGCTCAGTAGTTCCCAAAGCGTTCTCCACTGCCCTCAGAGTGTTTCGACGTTTTCACAGGAGCGGAGGGGAAATTCACATATTTTTATAGCTTACTTAGGATTAGTCCTAGTTTTGCAAGCGATAAGTTTCGGATGAGAAATATCTCTCGAAACTATTATTTAAAGATTGCAAGTGTTGAGATCAATGATTATATTTAATTTTGATAAGTTTAAATCTTGTTGCGAATTAACAAAATGGAAACTATTATTATTATTATTATTATTATTATATATATATATATATCAGCATTATTAATAGATACTTTATCCAACCAAAAAAAGTTTTTTTTTTTAAATCCATCTACTTCATGAAATATATGAGTCGTATTTATTACAGTTCCTTTGTTAACTCAACTTTAAATCACAAAATCGCAAACACCAAAGGGTAAAGTTTAACCTCCAGTCTCCCCTACAGAATTTGGGCTGATGCATGTTAAATCTATAGAGGATTAGTATCATCAAGTTGGTGTAGTGAGGAAGTTTGGTGAGTGGGACCGAAATAAATTCTCAATTTCGTCATTTGATCAAAGTTCAAAATTACGAAATCCGTCGCAAAAAAAAACTCTAATTTTTTCTCAGAGAGAAGTTAATGAAACAATTAATCAATCAATAACAATCTAATTTTAATTTGAGGTACAATATATTGCCGTAAATCTGTACTCCACACAGAAGTTCGTGGTGTCTAAATATTGTTTATATTTAAACAATTATCATCTCACAGAATTGCGACAAACGGTTTTAACAAATGTTACGCCAAATATAAAAGATTTGATCAAACGTTTTGTTTAATTTTATATATTTTATTAATACATTTTATCAGCACTTTCTGTACTTGCTTGTTTTCAAGCATAAAATATATTTTTAAGTTGGAATAATTTTAAAATAGTGCCCACATAGTGATACATTCTTTATTTACAAGAAAATATCTTCTTTTTAATATTTTTACACCCAGGTCACACCTTACACCCTTCTTTTTAATATTTTTTAATCATTTAATATTTTTTACATTTCTTCCTTTTAATATTTTTTACACTTTCAGAACTTCATTATTTTTCCAAGTACAGCGTTCCTTAAAATTCGAAACAAAAATGGTAAAATTAAGGAATATTAAATTCTTTAAAATTAAAATAGTTAAGACATAAGTACTATCAATTAGATTATACATTTTCCAATTGCAAAAATATCCCCACCCCTCGTGTGGTTGACTCACGAAACGAAATAGATAACAGCCAGGGAAATCACAGCTATTTAAAATATTTACGAAAAATAATACATTATACCAAAACTTGGAGGAGAGAAATTATACCAAATCAGAAAGAGACTGATTTTTTTTAAAGTCACATACTTAAAAACCAAACAATTGAAGCAAAGTGCTATTACAATTAAACACTTATATTAATTTAAAGTGTGTTTTTAGTCTCATAAATATAACTTACTTGCTACTTTTTAACGGTTTAGATGCTTCAGAAAGTGTTTCACAACTGTAATGTAATCAAAATTTTTCCCAAAATTTTTATTCTCTAGACTTATCCTCACTTTCCCCCTTAAGACATTTCCTTATCAATACGATTAATGCAAAATTCCTTTATAGTCTGATAAAAGAAATGACACGTTTAAATAAAAGGAGAGAAAATTTAAATTAAGACGGCGCAAGATCAATAGCTGAATTTTCTTGCGTATTCAAAAATATAATTTACATTCTGAATAAAGTACCAATTAGGAAGAACTTATTGTTTAGAAAATAAAAATAAATCAAGTGCTATTAAATCAATTACTGTTATTCTAATATTGAAAATATCAATGTAATTGCACTCGTTTCATGTAATCGGAAAAACAGATTATCACTACAGACACAAATTTGAAATATTCTAATTCAAACGATCGGTTGAAAATAATTTGTCAAATTGGTAGAAATTAAGCCCTATATTTACATTGTGTTTTGTAATCAGATTTTCAAAAGCTCGATTTTTTTTCATGCCAAAATGGCATTTAAAAGCCTATTCGAAAATCAGCAAATAGTTTCAGTTTTATAGAAAATATGATTATTTAAGAAACAGATGTAGGGGGGAAAATTGAAATTACTATTTTATTTAGTCAAACTCATCCATAGCTATATCAATAATAGAACTTTTCAAGTAAAACTTCACCCCAATATCTCTGATATTTAGCAAATCTCTGTCGGCTGTCCGCAAGGCAGTATTTCGCCCGCAATTTTATTTGAAATTTATTCATACGACTTCCCAACATCCCCACAAGTAAAGGGCAGCCTCTTTGCTGATGATGCGCCGATTCTCACCAGTCATAGATACACACTTGAAATTCAAAACATCTTACAGGAGTACGTGGGTATCCTAGAAGAATCCCTCTGAAGAATCTCCATCAACGCGGATAAATCCCACGCAGTCCTATTCTCTAGAAGCACCAGACCAATAGAATATACCCCCTTCCAATTAACCTTTTCGATGATTATATCGAATGGACCAATAGCACCACCTACCTCGGCATCCACCTATACAATAAATTAAACTTCCAGGGCCATATCCAACTCATAATAGACAAGGCATCTAAAAACTTTTATTCCCTGCAAGCACTGCTAAGCAAAAAATCCCATTTATCTATCAATAACAAATCATCATTTACAAAATTCACATACTTCCCGCCATTACCTATGGCTGCTAAATCAGGTTATAGCTAGTCATCTAAATATGGCTGCCAAAACCAATAGAAACCACATACACAGAACCTAAAACATATTTCTCCGCTCAATAGCCCAAGCCCCCAGATACATGGCAGTCTGTCATATGTACAGAGAATTAAAAGTTCCTTCCATACCAAAAATTATTTCCCAATTATTAACCTCTTTCTACAATACAATTCCTAACCATTACAATAATACCATCAATAGTCAACAGACTTTCCTTGATCAAAATGACTACCTTTCGCGTCTCGCGAAACTTGATAAAACTCTCCACATGCGAAACTCTCTCTTGAGAATATAGAACTCGATACTTGATTATTTTTTCCTTTTTTCAATAAAGTCATCAAACTCATTCCTCATCTCTCGCTCATCCCCCTCCCCCTAAACTCGTTTCCAGTCTCGCCATATCCTCGTCATGTTACTTCAGACAAAGTAGAAGCGACTATAGAGTCGCTGGACCTCCATAAACCTAGTATACTCGATATCTTCGCTGTTTACTAATGAAATTCTTTTGGCAAACATTTTTTCACTTATTTTCACGAAAATGGTGATTTCTGGGAAGGCACTTACCTTAAATTTTAATTTATTTTTATTCGATTTAAATTACTTTAACTAATCTCCTTTTACGTTTACTACATAATCTCAATTTAATTCTTCAAATTGGTAAACATTTCTTTAAAAATACTTTTTTAAGCGGTTCATTTTAACAGGATCTCAAATATAAGCAGTAAGAAGATAGCTGGATTACAGTTTAACCGAAAATATTTTTCAGAAAACAAGATCTTTAGAAAAAGGGTGTATGTCAAGAAAATAAAGTGTATTACTACAAAGAGAGATTTCGCCGCAGATCGTCTTGCGCATGGTTGCTACAAACTGGTTCCTCGCAAGGACAACGCCTTGGCGATTAACCTTTAAATAGAAATGAGAATTTGGCATGACAAAATGTTCAACCTTGTAAAGTAAAGACTCCCCCAAAATGACGGATCTCTACTATTTCCATATTAGTTGTGTTTTGTAAATCAGGAAGTGATTTCTCCCCATATGACTTTTGACTTAATTGAGACATTTAATAATTTTTCAAGCGATAAAATCTGTAGCACACACAGGGTCTGCGGAAGAAATTTTAATTTTACCATTTCTGGTAAAAGACATATTTAAAATGTTCGGAAATCTAGGAATTTTGATTTTAATTTCTGCGTGTATTAATAGGGGATTGGTTTTTGGAATATGAAAATACCACTTATTATTCTCCAAAAGAATATTTATTTCAGTTATTTCATTTTTTCTTCTTCTCGTGATATATATTCTTTATCTGTCAATGATGTTTAAAAGTATTTATTATTTCCTGCCTCTGTCATGGCTTCCGTAGGAGGCGGCAACTGTTCGTCCATATCTTAAGTCACAAATTACTAATGACCTAGATTCGTCTATTTGTTACGAAAAAAATGAAATAAGTAAAAGGTAATCTTCCCGAAATACTTGTATAATAAAAACAAGTTAATACCTCAACCTTTGTAGGCTAAGAACAAAACAAAACAGAAACTTTTTAATTAAGAATTTTTTAAAGGAGCTTGAACAACTTATGTCAAAAAAAAAATCAAAACAATACTTTTGCAGATCTTACTTTTGCCAAGCTTTTGATGGTAGAGTTGAATGGAGCAAGAGCTAGATCATCTCGTTTTAATTCATTATTATTGTTTGCAAAGTCGAACATTGTTCGCCCATTGGTCACAATATTCAGCTGATCAAAGACAATGATATCGTTTATGTTGCTGTGAAGTTTGTTTTTTATGTGAATATCAATTTTAAAAAAAAATCTGAATTTTTTTTTTTTTATTCTTTTATTTGAAAAAAATCTATTTCCGATCAAAAGTCTAAAATTTTACTTATTATTTGATAATAAAAATGGTCCCGAGGTGACAAGTTACTCAGGGTACATTGCTCTGTGGCAATGCTGATATAGTATCATACAAGTGGTGAGTCATAAAATTGTCAACTTTGTGTGAAACATTATTTGGACGTTCTAAGGGAATCCATTTAGTGAACAAAGTATACAGAATATGGCTCAATCAAATGGGGAAAATGTGTGTCTTAACGAAGAAAATCCTTTTGTGTGTGATTTATGTGGAACAGGTTTCAAACTCAAGTCGGATTTAACAAGTCACTATCTTATTCACACAAATGTAAAACCGCACGTCTGTGATACATGTAATAAAGCTTTCAATAGGAGCTCTCATCTGAAGCAGCATATTCAGGATATTCATACGCATAATAATGTGAAATCACACTTATGTGATGTTTGCGGCAAAGCATTTAATTGGAAATCACATTTACGCCGGCATTACCTCGTCCATTCAAATGAGAGATCTCATATATGTGATTTGTGTAATAAAGGATTTATTCGGAAAACGGATTTAGTTAATCATCGTTTGATTCATACCAATGAAAAATCATTTGCTTGTGAAATATGTAACAAAGCATTTAATCAGAAATCTCGACTTCGACTACATTATCTCATTCATACAAATGAGAAACCACATGTGTGTGATTTATGTGGTGAAGCTTTTAATCGAAAATATCTATTGACTAGACATTATTTTATCCATAAAAATGAAAAACCATTCATGTGTGATATTTGTAATAAAGGGTTCGATGAAAATTATATTTTAAATAATCATATTCGAATCCATACTAAAGAAAAACCATATACATGTGATGTATGCCAAAAAACCTTTGCTTGGAAATCTAATTTAAATCAGCACTATGAAATGCATATGAATGAACGAATACATGTTTGTGATTTTTGCAACAAGTCCTTTAATCTTAAAAGTACTTTGAAAAAGCATTATCGAATTCATACTAATGAAAAACCCTATCAATGTGATATATGTTCCAGAGCATTTAAACAAAAACATCATTTAAGTGATCATTACACCATTCATACTAGAGAAAAACAAATTATTTGATATTTATATGAAAGGTATATATAGCCATTGAAACCATTCTGTCTGATATTTCGATAGCAAAGATTTAGCTATGGATTTTACTTGCAGGTTTTCTTATTTTTATGGAGTTTAAATGGGAGTTAAAAAAGTTTAAATAAGTAAAGAAAATTTATAACACAATAAGTATGTGTTGTGAACTTCAAAATTGTATTAATACTTCTTTCAAAATAGAACTGTTTTTATTTTGTAATGAATGATCAATGTGAGAATGGAATTGTTTAAAATGATACTGAAATATTTGTAAATATGTCTGTATTTCAATAATATGTTATTTATTATTACAATATATTGTGTAAGTGATGTACTGAAAAGCTTTCAATTTATAGCTTAAGTAATTTTCTTTTGATTTATTTTTTATTGTAACACGAAAATAGTTTGAAGGGATTTTAATATTATAGTAAAATTATTATTTGTATTTATTTAATTCCTTTTTATAACTGCATTTTGTTAATGAAATTATTGATGCTTAGTAATCAACAAATGCAAAAATTAAAGTAGTTTTAAATGCACGAATTAATCTTGAGGCAACAATGCGAAATCTTTTATAGATTTCAAATTAAAAATTATGTTTCTGATTCACGATTTATTTCATTATTGTTTAAATTTACATGTATGTTATGTTGGCATTTTTGACAATTACTAAGGACAGATCACAAAATTAACTTTTGCAAAAAAAAAAAAAAAAAAGGTTAGGTTGGATGAAACAAGTGTAGTAAAATATTGTTGCCTCAAGGTTCAAACTTTAGAATGAATAACATTTTATGCTGTGGAAAATACAGAAAGTTTGTGAAACACCTTAAAGAAAAAAGTGCTCATTTGATGCTGTGTATGGAACAATGGAAAACTGTATATAAATGATAGCTGGGACTTATGAGAAAGAGGCCAGTATAGGGTATTTCCACTGTGGTGTGCAATGCAACATTCCACATGTTGTGTCAAGATTTGCACAAAATTATATGACAAGTACTAAAGTATTCTAACCCACTTCCCTGTCAGAGCATTCATGAGTGTGTTGTTGTTTGTTTGATATTATTTTTGACAAGAAAGTTGCTGAACTAAAGTGTCCCTTATATCTTCATTCTTTGTAGCCAAGACTGATGCATGCTAAATCTCGTTATGCTTGAGGTCCTCCTGTTGGCATGCTGTAGAAGTTAGGAGAGGGAGGTGGCAGCTCTGGTGTCATCCTCGTCATTTCGCCAAGGTTCAAAAATAGCGAAGTTCATCCCCAATAGCCTTTATGTTGTTTCTTGTGTGATGTTAATAAAACCAAACTAGCCTGTCTTCATTGGGGTTTAAGCTTGTAGAACTGGTTGTTCATATAACATTTTGACTACCATTTCTCTCTAAACATTTCTGAATCATGACTTCTATTACGTTATGTTGTCTTACATGAAAACAAATTCATCACCAACTGCACCATTGAAAAAAATGAACATGAAGTGCAGAACTTCATCAATGTC
Source organism: Nephila pilipes (assembly GCA_019974015.1). NCBI lineage: Eukaryota > Metazoa > Arthropoda > Arachnida > Araneae > Nephilidae > Nephila > Nephila pilipes. The sequence continues at coordinate 559 of BMAW01098059.1, read as the reverse complement.
CCTCCTTTGGCCTTTCATATTATTTGATGCAAGCACATATAGGGGCATCAAAATACTGAATGTCCCATATAAAAATCTTTTCTACATATTTTGTGAATGATATGCTGTGTCACTCTCATGCCAGATAAGTTGTCATCTACTTTCTTATTAGTGATTTACCTACTCTCCTTTGAGAATAGTATGCATGGCCAGTACTGGCCGATCCAATTTTGATCCTCACGATACCATTCGAACAGGGATTTATGTTGCAGATTAGACAATGGCACATATGCAACTAGTCAGCAGCCTAGTAGTCCTTCTCCAAAATGTCCTGCTACAGTTTTTGGGAAGTTTATCTGTCTTGTAGCAAAAAAATTCTCACCTGCCACCTTCTGAGCTGTAGTACACTGGTTCCCATTTGCTGATATAACAACAAATCTGTGTCTGGCTGGTGTCATACTTCTACTCTAACCTTCCCTGTGCTGTTTTCAACATATTCCAGTTGCTTTAAATGTTTTACATTTATGTGAAACAACATTGTTGGGGATGTTGAGCTCTCTAGAAACATCTATTATTTTTT
>BMAW01098055.1:0-11283 GCA_019974015.1 Nephila pilipes | reverse complement strand
ATATATATATATATATATATATATATATATATATATATATATATATAATTTCATACGTAGAAAAAAAATTCTTTTTAATTAAATTCAAACATAATTAATGTAAATTGAAAATAAGTTTGTGTCCTGCTAAATAAAATAACATTCTTACCTGTAATACTAATGATAAATTTTTGATGAAAGATATAATTTAAATTTATACTTATCGTAATGTAATTAGATTTCAGGGGCTTTTTTTTAAGAAAAAATTCAATTAAATGGATAAAATATATGTTTAAACGATTAATCCACATTAATAATCCCTCAAAAAATATTGTCAATCAAATTTAAGATGTCAGTCAAAAGATTTTAACCTTCCGAACACTAAAGTTATTTAATACAGAATCTTTTTGAATTCTATTTTGTGTCAAAAATAATTCACTGCCTCAGGTAAAAAATCTTAAAAATAAAGAACGAAAGAAATAAGCTTAAAAATAATATTTCTTCAAGTTTTTATCTCCTCCCCCCTTAACCAATAAGAAAGAAAAACAAAGATTTCGCGAATTAACATGCGCTATTGTTGCGTATCCCGTTACTAAAAGCCGATACTTAGAAAAAGAAAAACAATGTTTCATCTGAGTGGAGATGGAAAAATTCTTGTACACTTACCAAAATGCGAATGTGTCGTGACATCCAGTGTTTCGATTGAATACAGAAGTCACGGAAAGCTAAGAGGTACTCTGGGATAATCCCTTACTCCACCGTGACAACCAACGTTCCTTAGAGGAGGAAAATTTTCTCTGTCATCACAATATCTTGATCCTAATTGACGTAGAGGTCGGATGAGACTCATCCCGTGGATGTTGACCGCCTCTCGCAGCGACATCTACTGGTAAGGGTTTGAACTAGATTGTCAGGGAGAGATTTTGCTTCCGTAAAAAAAAGTAAAAAAAGTTTTCCCGAAAACAACATGGCGTAGAACGGGGATTCCAAAACTTTTTCTCCCCCACTTGCGGCGCCACTTGGTTAGGAAAAATTCCATATGAATAGGTATAGTGGTGTAAAAACGAGAAATATTTTTTTTGATGTACGCTGGCATACATATATTTATATATATAAAACTAATTTGATTTGAAAGAACTTTAATAATGCAATAAAGCAAGCTGACTGCAAGAAAAGAAATGCGCAAGACCTAGTCTGAAAAATAATACTTTGTTTTTTTAAAATTATCTATACCTCATTTTGGGTTGCAACTCTAATTTGAAAAAAGTGAGAAGTAGAATACATTTCGAAGCCTTTTTAAATATTTTTTGTTGCATCACAAATTCATATTCTAAATTATCAAAATTGAAATTTAAATATGAATCTGATTGTGAAAATTAGGATCTAATTATATTGTTGTTTTCACAGTTGGGTCAAATGTAGTGCTGAACAATTCATGGAAGATTTCGAAAAAAAAAATTATAATGGAAAATTTTAACACAATGATTCACCTAAATTTCAATAATTCGAGATAAAAACCAACGTTATTAAAAACAACGTTTTTATATAATGACAAGTATATTAATTATTATACATTAAATTCAAAACAAACACGTGATAAACACATAAAAAAATTTAATTATAATTTCAATTTAATCAATCATTTATTGAATACTTTTACCGAAAAATTTTACAGCACATAGAAGCCTTTCCTTCTTAGTTTCCAAATATTTTTGGATTACCAGATCTAACAGCGTGGAGGTGAGGTGAGGCTAATTTGAGTATGATTGGCTAAGTGTAGATCAATCTACATGTATTACACGTCATAGTCTTTTAGACCCAAAAACGTGGACTTTAACACAAACGAACTTTACTAAAAAATTACGAATGGAACAAATAAAAGTTATGCATCTAATAATTTTTACTAATTCATGATTTAGAGTCGACATACCAATCATTTAAATTCTACTTTCTTAGTACTTCTGAAATGCTGTACATCAAATTCTAGAAAACATAATTTTTAACTTTAAAATTTACTTAAAAGGACACATTTGTGAACGTATTGAAAAATTCGTAATATAAAATCAAAACAGGCATTTGAAAGTTTGTAAGTCATTCTATTAAAACTGGGAACCAGAATTCAGAAAAAATTATTGTGATATGACATGGCGCCAAATATTGGAAACTTTCTTTCTTGCGAATGATTACTGACTAAAAGTCAGCAACCCTTACTATCTCGGAGATAGTAAAGGGGAGATAGTATCTCCCCTTTGTGAGTAGAAAAGCTTTACGATACCTCATGCGGCGTATGGGGGAATTCCCGATGTTCCCCGAGGGGGAAAAGAAATTTTTTCCTCAATCCTAAAAGCGCCGAGAGGAAAGAATATTTTGATTTATTAAAATTATTGAAATATTAGTTAAAACTTGTCGCAAGTGTCTAAATATTGCATTGTTAGGCAAGTAAGAACAATTCCCAAAGTTTCAAAGTTCTAGCTTGATGGGAAGTTGGTTAAATTAACGATCGAAAATTTGATGACACACACACACCAAGTGAAATTCAGAAAAAAGTTTTAATAATAATTCGATATAAAAACCAACGTTTTTAAAAACAACGTTTTTATGTGGTGGCAAAATTTATTATAGAAAATTATATATATGTGTGTGTGTGTGCGTGTGTGTGTGCGTGCGTGCGTGTGTGTGCGTGTGTTCATTAATTAATACATCATCTTCCTTTTTATTTCAATTTTCTTATGAGAAATCTTTTCTTTCACTTTTAAAAATACTTATTTCCTGTTTGGAGTAGCGCAGGTTGTACTACAATAAATTGGCTGTGAACCATTTGAGGCCTCAAGTTATTTCAGTATTGCTCCAACACTTTTTTGGGATGTATCAACAATAACATGGTGTTTTGTATCGGGATTATATAAATGTGCAACAGGTTTAGTTATTAAAATTTATTTTAAATTTTTAATACATTTTTCATTAATCAGTCCAATTAAATTTCACATAATTTTTAACAACTGATTTATGGGATATCTAAGCTTAGGAAATTCAGGAATGAACTTTTTGTACACATTTATGGATCCCAAAAACGTTTAAAGTTCTTTTATATCATTTGGTGGTTTCAATTTCTTGATAGTTTGAATATTAGTATAGTTAGGAGTAATTTTACCTTGTTCAATTTCATAACCTAAGAAATTAATTTTAGTATGGACAATAATACATTCGAATAATTTCAGTTTAATATTTTCCTTCTGGCAAATATCAAAGATAGCTATAAGATGGTTCCAGTGTTTTTTTTTTGTAGAAGAGTACACAATGGTGTAAACAAAATGTTAAGCAAAATAAATTTTATTTTTAATTAATATTATTCAAATTAATTTTATGAAAATTACAGAAGCTACTTTATTACCAAATGGTCATCTGCACCATTCATATAAACTTAAATTAGGGCAGAAAGCAAATTTTTGATGAATAGATACATACCCTGAAGGCTAATACCTTGAAGTCAAGTCTACGGAGGCGAAAATTTTTGCTTTAGATAATGTATCTAACTAACTATCCATGAGAGTTAATGGCTCTGAATATGATTTACATTGAGAATTTAGTTTTCTGAAATCTATGCATAGTCTAGTCTTTTTTTCCTGCATCAAGTTCAAATACTAAAGTTATTGGAGCAGAATAGGGACTATTGATTTCTTTTATTAATCCAGCTTGAAATAATTTCTCCCAACTTGACTCTTAATTTCTTTTTCTTCAGTAGGAGAAATACGATAAGGTCTCAGACTAACTGGCGATTCAGATTAGAGCACAATTTTTTGAATTTCAACTTTAGAAAAAAATTGAATCATAATCTTGAATCATTTGTCTTAATTCATATCTATCCTCTGTGAGAGTCTTAGGTAGAACAGTTTAACTATCAGAGGTCTGAAAATGAGGGGATTTAGCATTTATTTCTTGATTTTTATGTAAGGAATGTTTTTGTTAATTTATGTATTTATTTATTTTGTTAAAAAAAATTCTATTTTGACTTACTTGTTGATAACTGCAGTCAATAGCAAGTTTAAATTTTGCCTTTTCTGGCTGTTCTAGTATGAGATAACTTAAAGTATGGTCTAGAACAGTGGTTCCCAAAAGGTGTTTCATGAACCATCAGGGGTTCGCGAGGTGTATGAAAGAGGCTCGCGAAAATAATATTGAAATGGTAGAATTTTAAGGGGACTTAGTACCTTTCGAAGTCAAAAGTAGAACATTTTGACAAACTTTTTTCTATTCTTCATAAATGAACAATTTTTGCTCATTTCAATATGAAACTTTGCCAGTTTGTGTAATAAAGTGTATATTTTAAAATATTGGGTCAAGTTTTGCTATTAAATTAATATGTTTTCTTATACAACAGGAAATATGCGTACAAAAATTTAAAAAATAAATTAGCTTATCGTACGTTACCCACAAGATAACATTTTAAAGATGTACAGTAGAACCATAATTCTTATACCAAATTAAAGCTAAATAATTACCTTATTCTGTAAACCTCAATTTTTAAATTTATCTTTCATTAAAAAAAATTGAAAAATTAAAAAAGTTATCCAGTTTATATTTAGTAACTTTTTTTCATGTATCATGCAATAAATAAAATCTAATCATCCCATTAACAAAATTGAGGTTCACAGAATAAAAATCTACAAGTACAACACTCATGTAAAATTTTAAAGCTCTATATGCAAAACATTTTTTTAATCCGGTGGGAAAGTGTGAAAATAACAAACTGAGAAAAAGAGGTTTATTTACATTGCATTACATAGAACAAGCCACTTTAGACATTTACATTTTTTGTTGCACAGGGTGTAATAATTGTCGGATTTTGACGCGGTTTGCTTTAAAATGCTCCTAACATTCATCACTATTTTTCGAAAACAAATTTGAAAAATCGAATTTTTGAAGGTACAAAGGTATTAAGTCCCCTTAAGCCGCTAATGCAAAAAGGAAGAAAGAAACACGAAATACATACATATATTAACCGCACTGTTAATAAACTCGAAAATTACAAAATAAAAAAAAAATTTAAAATAAATAAATGTGTTCTTTTATGAGATAAATATTGAGAAACACGTTATCGCCCCACGAGTACCGAAGTGGCGAAAGCCCCTGAAAATGGAGTTGAAACGGATATCTTTTACAGTGATTTTTCACAACCTTAACTATCTGTTCATCAAGTGACGCCTCATCCTACTTGGATAGCAAAGCAGAAAACAAGATAGATTTCCTATAGTATATATTTTTTCTTATCTGAATTAAGTAGAAGATTGTAAGACGCTTGTAAACCTCGTGTGATTTAGTTCGTAATTAGTAGAATGCTACTGCAGTTTTGTTCACTAGAATTCTTCTCAATTAAATAACATTTAATAATTTTATACCGTAATTTTATTACGGATATGTGGTTAAAAACGGGTGGTTTAGCTGATCCTGATAAAATTCTGGACAAGCAGTTATTTGTTCAAAAGATTAATTACTTATTACGACTGCCTTCTTCTTCAACACCAACAAAAACATCGTCGAGATGTGTATATATATATATATATATATATAAATTATTAATATTAATCAGACATAATTTTAAACTATACTAAATTATACTCAAAAAGATTACAAATTACAATATAGAACCAAATTTAAATAAATTTAATAAACTAAAAAACTACAAATACCCCAAAGTTAATTGAAAAGTCACTAAAATATCAAAATAACCAAAACAATCAAATTAAAAATATGCTAATTTAAAACATTCGAAATAGTATAATGAAAAAAGCCACAAATTCAATTAAATATCGTAAAAAGAATTCGTGAAACATGCTTTACATAGTAATATGAGCTCAAAACAAAAATAAACCATTAATAAAAATTATAAATAAGTTATATAAATACAGCTACCCCCAAAAAAAGCAAATCTCAAGGGAAAAGAATTAAGTACAAACAAAAATGGAGATAGTTTAATTAAAATACTGTACCTGACTTTGGACTGAGAAAAGTGTCTTTTTAAGTTAGTTTAACTAATCCAACCATCACAACTTCTGTAATTACTTTATCATTACTGGTACAGATCAAGAATAATCAAATTTCCATAAACAAAAGTAATTCAACACTAGAAGAAAGAAAATAATGAAAACATAAATTTTAACAAAAGCATATGTGTATGTGTGTGTGTGTGTGTGTGTGGTGGGTGTGTATGTTAATGTATATGTGTGTACAGGTAGTAATGTTACAGCATGACATCTTACTACACGGTTTCTCTCTGATACGATAAGAAAATTGTGAAAACTTTTGATACCTTTTACCTCATCTAGATAACATTATTTTTTTTAACTCATTTAAAAACTAAATTATCTCAAAATATTGATGGGAAGGAACAATGAAGTGTAGTGTAGTGTAGTGTGTAGTAGTCTTTTGATGTGCTTAACACGTTTCTGAGGTAACAAAACATATCTAAAAAAAGTATTTAAAAAAATATTTTAGCCCGTCATCACAAAGTGAAATAAAAAGAAACAAGCAAAAATGGGGGGCGAAAACACGAACCAATAAATACATCTTTATTCTTGAATAACATTCGTTTGGTCACACATCTGTGAAAGGCTGTGACACTGGCTTTATATGAAAATGTATAAACAAATTATAATTTATTCATCTCTCTCCTGATACCATAGCGCAGAGGTCTTCAAACTAGGTTCCCTGGAACTTTGACAGAGATTCCTAAAGTGATTCCTATTTGCTTAACCAAAGTCTTAGTAAAATTTTAATTTTTATAAAAGATCGAATTTTTAAAGGCAGTTTACTTTAAAGATAAATATAAATAAATATTTTATAGATAAAATAAAATTATAAATTTCGTAAAAGTCACGTGCTTCAAATACATTAATCGAGATACTGTAGGCCACATATTAATCTCCAGTCACTGTCTGAGGTGAAGAATCGTCCACTTATTTCATTATTTTCAAGGTATAAAGTAAAAGGGATGCCACTCTTATAAAATTGAAATTTTGGGCATACTTTATTTTGAAAGATAATATTTAAAGCTTTCCTAATTTGTACTATATTTGAGTAGGCGATAAGACTAATCCCAATAAAAATGTAAAAATTGGCTTGGTCAAACATTTATCAGATTTGCAAAAACATTTCTTGAATATTTCCTTGTCCAAAAAAGAAAAATTATTTTGAATCCAAAATTCTTCTCAAGACTGTGAAACCTCCAAGCTCTCCCAATAAAAGAAAGAGAACAACAAATTGATATATCGACCGGCACTCAATTGAAACTAAAATTTATTCAAGTTGATATCGCATTTTTGGAATGACATTAAAAGAGAATATCCTGAAATTGCCCAAAAATCTGCGAAATTTTTAATGTCATTTGTTTCAACCTATGTATGCGAAAAATCTTTCTCTTTCGATGGTGCGACAAAAACAAAATACAGAAACAGATTGCATGCTACAGATGATATTAGGGTTGCAAATTTCAACAGTTATTTTAGGCGTAAAAATAATTTGCAATAAAAACACAATCACAGCCTAGTCATTAAAAAAAATTCTTTTTTTTTATAAATTTGTTATCATTTAAAATATTATTGCTTTTGTTTTTTGATTATTATCCATAGAATATATTTTAGAACCCCCTCCCCCAAATACACATTAGCTACCTCACCATCCATTATCTTATTATGGCGTTTCTATTGTGATAAAATAGCGATACAATAATAATTTTGTAGATTTGATATCCTATTTTTATCTTCTTTTTGATCAAGGGGTTCTTTAACCCGCGAGATAGCACTTGTGGTATCTTATATCCCACCCCTACAAAAAAAAAAAAAAAAAAAAAAAAAAAAAATAGAATATTCGCAACTTATGAAACTGAAATTCTTTACCGCTTTCAGTAGCTGAGTTTCTAGTACTGTTTGATCCTCAGAACCTGATTTCTACTACACATGTGTTCCAGAAAAAGATGTATTGGTATTTTAAAGCAATTGGGGTATGACACACCCCAAATGACTGTCCGCGTAAGTGTTTTTCTAAAGGAATGTTTATTTGAGAAATTCATTTCTAAAGTTTAACACTGAATATTTCTACATGCAAGCGATTTTTAAACTTTAAGTTATTTGAAATTATATGTTTAAAGATTTCTTAGCGCATTATGGGAAAACGAAGGAGTCCCTATGAATTAAAGATGCAACGGCAGCGAGATTTATTAGAAACAGTTGAAAGTGATGAAGATTGCATTTTGGAAATTAAGGATGATATTGATAATTAAATACTTAGCGAACATAATACAGATACAGAATAAGAGGAGAAATTGGATCATGATGATACTAAAGATGATGATAATTCAGAGGATTTTGTTGTAAAAGATGGAAAAACGGTATGGAAAAAAAAGAAGCTTAGGCAAAATGTAAGACATGGTTACAGAAAAACACGAATGAAACAAAATGTGAAAATTATCTGTGCCAAGAACACATGAGTATATTTTGTTCAAAGTGTAATCACATAACATAAGCATTGTGTACTTGAAATGCCATAAAACGTAGGTATGATGTTTACTTTGCTATTATTTTCATTTATCTTAATTTTAACGCTCTTTAACCTTATTTTTGAAATTAATTTTTGTAACTGAATTTTTTTTACGAATTATAAATGAGAAACAGCTTTTTATGTAAATAAAACTATTTTTATCGTATTTTAAATATTGGAGTATATGACACCCCACGCGCCCGCTCTAGTAACATTTCGAGACGCGCCTTCCGCAGGGTTAAGAAAATGGTAAGCTCAAAGGGTTCCCTGAAGTTTAAAAGGTTGAATATCCCTGCCATACCAGAAAGCGTCCAGCGCAGTTTACGCGTCATTCACGAAGAAGCTCCCCCGCAAATGGAAGGCGTTATTTTTTATTATCTCTCGGTCTATTGACAAAAGAGTCTCAAGCGCCTAGTCCACAGTTTGCGTCGATCCATGATATGTTAAAGATTGACTTTTTCATCTTTGACATTAATTTTTTGAAAATGAAGTTTTGCTACCAAGCCTTGTCTGACAAAGAAAAGAAAAAAAAAAAAAAACGTTTAGAAGAAATTTATTTCTTTGGAAGTAAAGATACAAATCTTGGATCGTCTTTTAAAAAGAGAAAAAGCATCTCACTTTGGAAGAAGTCTTAACTTAAATGAAGCTATAGTCTGGCCTATATTAAGAAAAATGAAAAAGAAATAAGGTGCGCAATTGTGCTGCAGGATATTCGATACCCGCGAAATATACACTTCATCACCGGGCAGCAATAATTGGGAAAATAGAAAAAGTAGGAACTTAACCCTCTCTTTTGTACTGACCTTGGGTCTCATATAACAATGTTTCCCAGAACACGGTATTTTCTGGGAACCTGTCTACCGTATTATAGGAGGCTTAGCTACATATATATGTATATATATATATATATATATATATATATATATATATATATATAATTAAATCTTAGGCTCATGCGCACCTTGAATTTTTTTTTCTAAAAAAGTACAATTCTCTTTTCTAAGTTTTGTGACGAACGCCCGACCCGGGCGTCCTCTTGTGCCATCACTAGATTCAATTATTAAACACTACGACACAAATAATTACAGAATCACCAAAACAATTCTTCAACAATTTATTAGTATATATTTACTATGACAGAAATGGCTATGCTCTCCAGGGTAAGCTTTCTAATACCTTAGTTCAACCCACCAATAGTAATCTAACAGACTCTTACCACTAGTCCTTCCTCGACTGCAACTCAGACTCTGGAACAACTGTTGAAAACACTAGTCAATATCCTTCTACAGCAATCTTTGCTCGAACCCTCTATTGTAAACTTTAATCCCTCCTTTCTCTTATCTAACACTTCAGCTTCACCTCTCCTACAGCCTCTTTCTCAGATCCTCTTTCAGAGACCCTTGCTACTTTCAGTTTTTCTTGCTACTTTCAAAGTTTGCTTAGCGAAAGCAATCAATCTCAATTAAAAGTCCCCAAGGTTAGTGAAGAGAAACCACGAATAGCCCAATGTCACAGCTTAAGCTCTGTCTACAATGACGTTAATTCATACAAAATTAATTTTTATTAAAAGGGAAAACCCTCTAAAATAGGATATGAATAAATCTTAATAAGTTATGGTCTGTTAATTAACTTATTAAAAGATATATAAATCAGCTTGCACACCAATCAGCAATCGGTAACTGATATTTAAAAATATTATTTTTTTACTTAAAAATAACTGAAACACACACATATATAAAACCCTTCGAATTCTTTTGAGATGCCCTTTTTCGGTTTCCTCCCAGAAATGGCACAAAAAGTCGAATTTTTGAGGTTTGAATGTTTTATTTCCTACAGGGATTTAGAGTAGATCTTCAGAAGAATCGAAAACCATAAAATATTTCACATAAATATCGGAGTGAAAGTATGTTGACAAGGACTGAAGAGGGAGGATTCCTTTGGGTATCTTGAAACTCAAATGATTGCCTTTTTCGCCTTTTGTTTCGAAAGGCTATGTGTTATTTCTTCTCTTACAATGCAAATGTGATTTTAACATGCTGCACGATTTATTTAATTCTTTTTTTTAAATTTTAGAGTATTTATTAAATGTTCTTTATTTTTATGATAGATTTATTTAGGTTTTTCGAGTAGATTTTTTTCTTCCACTTCCTTAAATGTAAGAAGATTTTACGAAAACTGGTTGATTTTCCTCACGTTAAAATTAGTTAAATTTGTTTTTTGTTTTATTTGAATCGATAGATTGTTTATTTGTTTACTTATTATTTCTTTCCGGTAACTTATTTCTACCCTATACAGGATCCGCTAAACACAGCCAAATGCTCATCATAATTTTGAACCACGGCCAGGTGACGAGGTCGACCACTGAGGTGGTGTTCTTCTCTTAAAAATCAAGCCATACGTAAGTGAGGACTAGAAGCCCACAGATTTAAAGTGCAACAGATTCTCTACAAGACGGTTTGTGGCCACGTGAGCTTAGTTGTCCTGGTCATGAACTAACAGCTGGCGTAGCTTCCATCGAGCACCGATACTTCTGAAGGCTCACCGTGTAGCTGGTCTGATGCACACTAATCTGAAAAGACCCGAAGTCCTCCCGTTTGTGTGGTGCGGAAGTTTGGAGAGGAAAGTAATAACTCAAGTGTTATCCTCGTCACTTGACCGAGATTCAAAGTTACGAGGTCCATCGCCAATAGTTCTCGTGTTTTTTCTTCGACGTTAATGAACAGTCAATCTACACAACGGTTATGTGTGTGTGTGTGTGTGTGTGTGTGTGTG
>BMAW01098048.1:0-14217 GCA_019974015.1 Nephila pilipes | reverse complement strand
AAGAAAATATTATCAGCTTATCACAGACTGAATGTATTGATTCGTTACTGATTAAACATAATTTAGAAAATTGTAAATCGGTGAAAACCTCAGTTGTTAAGGGAGAAGATAAAAGTTTCACTCTTACAAATGAAGTTATTGGTATAACTATATATCAGGAATTAATAGGTGAACTTTTAAGTTTAACTAATAGCATGCGCCCTTGATATATCATTTGTCATAACTTACTTATCTCACACAAACCAGAAAAAAGGCATTATCTTTTGACAAAAAGAGTGCTAAGGTATTTAAAGGGATCAAAAGATTAAAAAAAATTGATTTTTATCAATGATTTTGGTCTATCTTGTTCTGATGCTGTTTGTGGAAATGCAAAAAATAGTAAATCATTTTCTGATAGAGTAATTTTATTGGGTAATTTGCTAATTTATGGAAATGTCATTGTAATAAAAATTTTAATGATAGACTGAGTTATTTGAAACTTGTCTATTCAAACAAAGAGCTATGGATTGTATACTAAAAATGAATATTTATTTGAGCGACGGTTGGTACGTCGTGCTCCTTGGCTGACGTCTAGAGAAATAATGATACAAATTGTAAACAAAAATATGCCTACTAACGCCATCTACACACGCGGGTCGTAACAGTCCCCGCTATTGATATGAAATTTCAGTACAAATACATAACATGTTTGCAATACTTAAATACAAAATACACATTTTACAATACTTAAATATGATTAAAGTTGAATTATACACAAATAACAATTACTAATTACAAAATTTCATACAGGTAAATTTACAAAGATTTCTTATTATTCTCTTCAATATGTTTCCGTTTGCCACACGCAAGTTCACAACTTACCATCTGTGCCAGGAAATACTTCTGTTATTCTACCCGTACTCCATTTCGTACTGGGAAGATTTTCATCTTTTATTATACTAAGGATCCGACAGAATCATTATTTTTGTTAAATTTCCACTTGTGACGTTCTTGCAAATTATTTAGATATAATCACGCTTCCAAAGTTTATAAATGTGTTAGGTAAATTTTTTTACTATCTTTTCCATCTCTACAACCTATTCTCTTTTATATTAATTACTTGTGGCTCAACTATGGATGTTAGGGGTCTACTTACTCAGAAGTGTGCGGGGGTCAGTGTTTCGAAATCATCGAAATTTGATGTCAAAGGAGTGAGTGGTCGGGAATTTAGCACCGCCTCAATTTCACAAAGTATAGTAATGAACTCTTCAAGAGTTAAATGTGCATTCCCTACAACTCTTTTTAAGTGGAATTTAAAGGATTTTACCCCTGCTTCCCATAGCCTTCCACAATTTGGGTACCTTGGTGGGATAAAGTTTCACTCTATGGATTCATTAGTCAAAAAATCAGGTAATGTTTGATCAGGCGATTGAACTATTTTGAACAATTTTTTAATTTCAGCTTTTGCGCCAACAAATGTTTTACCGCTGTCAGTGACGATTTTTGCGCACTTTCCTCTCTTACCAAAAAAACGTTTTAAACTTGTTATGAATGCTTAGGATGTGAGATCAGTCACAAAATCTAAATGTATAGCCTTTGGGCATAAACATACATATATTACCACATAAATTTTATTTAGTACTCCTTTTCTTTAATTTTTCAACTTTATAAGGAATGGGCCTGAAAAATCAATGTCTGTGGCATTAAAGGGATAGTTCGAAGTTGCACGATCTCTTGGTAGGTTAGCCATAATTTGATTTGATGTGGTGGGCTTATTTTTGAAGAAAATTACACATTCGTGAATAATTCTACGACAATTATTTCTGCCTCTGAATGGCCAGAATTTCTGACGAACAAGATATAAAAGTAAGTGGGGTCTTGAATGCAAATATTTTTTATGATAATAGCACTATATAATGTCAATTTAAATATGTTTACTCGGTAAAATCATTGGGAATTTAGCCTTCTCATTTAAATTTGAATTTTCAAGTCTACCTGCAACTCTAATAATATTTCACTCATCAAGAAAGACATTAAGGGAAGTTAACATAACTTGCTTCTTATAGGAATAGGCTCACCTGTGAACAATTTACGCATTTCTTCAGGGAACATTAATTTTCATGTAATGAGCGGATCAGCCAATTCTCAGCATAACATACCCCTTGTGAAGTAAGGGGACCTTTTATAATTGCACTTCTGGTTCTGCAGTTATGTATGAACCTGTAAAGAAAACTTACAGCTCGAATTAATTTTATATAACTATTTGAAATATTAATTATGTTCTCAAAGAAATCATTTTGAGTCACTGTCAAGGAAATTTCTGGTCATTGTCATCGGATTTGGAAGGAAATTGGAAATGTCATTTTCTGGGTTTGATTTCTTTTTCATTTTTTCTGAATACAATCTTTCTGGGGTCGCTACATCTAGTCCATTGGTCAGGAAATTGGTTTGACTAAGAAACGAGGATCCATTCCACCGCTTGGAATTGGTTGAAAGAGCTTCGACAATGATTCCTCTTTTAACGAGATCTGCTGTGTTGTCCTTGCCTGAGCAGTGGAACCACGAATTCGGATCGGTGAGGGATTGGATTTCCCAATCTCTGTTAACTACAAAGGATTTCCATTTATGGCTGGGACATTTGATCCAATAAAATGTGATCTGAGTGTCCGTCCAGAAAAAGGATATAGTTGGACATTTCCGATCTATTATTTTCTTAACTTTCTTTGTTAAGCGTGCAGCAAGTAGAGCACCCATCAGTTTTAATCTGGGCAGGGATAATTTTTTCAGAGATGCAACACGGCTTTTAGATGTGACGAGATCAACACTGATTCTTTCCTTGTGCTTAACTCTCAAGAGTTGTGGCAGCGATAGCCTAGTGGTCAAGGTCCTGGACTAGCGGCGGGCAGTTTTCGTTCAGTCGCGGGTTCGATCCTTGGCCGCCAAAGACCTGTCGTGTAGCCGGGACTGATGCACGTTGAATCTGTCGAGATCCAAAGTCCTTTAATTGGCGTGGTGTGGATGTTAGGAGAGGGGGGTGCCAGCTCAGGTGTCGTCCTCGTCACTTGACCGTGGTTCAAAATTGCGAGGTCCGTCGCCAATAGCCCTCGTGTTGCTTCTAGTGCGACGTTAATAAAAAACTAAACTAAATTAATCTCAAGAAAGTGGCGGCTCCGTATGCTCTTTGGCTAGCATCGGAGAAGATATGGATTTGGACTTCACTAGAATCTCCAGCACTGGAATCAAGGATCATTCATGGAATCTTTAGTTCTGACTAAAGAGGAAATTCTGACCACCATTGTGACCATGTTGCATAAATATTTGGTGGTAGCTCGTCATCCCTGGCTAACTTCCAACCAAAGTTGTTGTAATAAGCATTTGAGCCTAATTGTGTAAGGTAATAAAAATCCAACAGGATCGTATATTTACCAGTTGATTGTAGCACAATTCCTTTTGTGATAAATTTTAATGTATCCAATTCTAGCAGTCCTTTCATATTTAATTGTGAAATAATCGTGGATGACATTCCATGGTCAGAGGCGGATTAAGCGGCTGGCGGCCGCCAGGGCCCCCAAACTGATGGACTTCAATTATAAGTTCAATGTGCAACAAAAAAATCTTGTACTGATATTGCAAACCCAATGATTACTTACAATTTGAATCGTATTAGTGTTGCCCTCATATCCTCATATATTATGTAATTGCGGTTGAAATCAGGTTTTTTTTTTTTTTTTTTTTTTTTTTAAATGTTTTCCAGAACTTTGGTTTTTAATATATGTTTTCGGTTCCAAGTTTTTAAAAATTTGATCCCAGATATTATTGACTATAAACAACTACCAGTGTTTAGTTCTTTCGAAAGAATTTGGCATTTGAAGGTTCTTGATTTATTGTTATCTGGATTTTTGTGTTTATATTTTGAGAATGTGGGGAAAGAGATCGAAGCAGTGTTGGATTAAACGACATGGAGGCCCCTAGGCAGTCGAGTTCTCGGGGCCCTGTAGCCTATTTTTGGAGCACTAACAGAAAACAGAACACGCTTTTGTGGGCCCTGAAAAGCATGGGGCCCATAGGCAATTGCCTACTCTGCCTAATGAGTAATCTGGCACTGGATCGAAGTATTTTGTAAATTTAGTAACAGTTTTATTTCAGTCATCGTGACAGAAATAGAGAAATATTTAAGTGAGATTAAGATTTCTCTAAATTGATGAATGAATCAAATAGTGAAATAGATGAAAGTAATTTTTCGAAAAAACTGTAGAGGATCTTTGGCTATTGAAATAATTGATCACATTGATAATTGCATACTTTCATAAGGTCTGAATTTTGCTGGCATTTTTTACTATTGGTCAACTTAAATTTGATTAACTTGTAAAGTTAAAATTCCAGGTAATGTGCATCTTGTTCTTTAATTTTTTTATTGTTTTGGTTTCATAGGATCATTTTTACACTATTTGCTTTCATATGTTTGATTTTGGAGAAAAACTCGTGTGTTTCTAGTTTGATAATGTTTTCCTTTTAGTATTTCTACATTTTAAATTTTTGTAATATAGAGAAAGGGAACTATGGACAGGGTCAGCCATGTGGGTGGTGTGGCGGATGCTATGCACCAGGGCTCCAGCATGATCAAAAACTAAAATGTACTCTTGCACATAAAAACTTGACAACATTCCTATCGTACGAAATGTGAATTTTGTCGTAAACATTATTATTGTAGATCTCTGAAATTCAACAATCTGCAAACTAATTCTTGAAATCATGCAGACCTTCTTATCAGGGGCGTAGCTACCACCGTATCAATGATACGCCCCCCCCTAGCTACAGGGGGCTCTGATGTGTGTAAGCAAAAAGTCGTAAAATATTATCAATGATCATATTAAGAGTTCCTTTTTACGTTTATAAAATAGTATGTCGCTGGCTTAAAACGATATAAGTTTTCCGTGTGAATTCTGAATCTCAGGACCCGCAATAAGAAAACTTTAAAAGCTGGTAAAATTATTCAAAATAATGAGAAGACAAGGAATGGTGAGAGCTCGGAATGTAGGAAAAACTTCTCATTCAAGCGGATCGACAGAAAGATCGTTTAAAGTGAAATATAGATAACACTTAGGATGGGAAAAATCCATTCAGAATATTATTTGCTTGTAAATGACAATAACTCCTTCGTCTGTTGATTGATTGATTGTAATAAACGTCGCACTAAGAAGCTACACGAAGACTTGGCCCTTAGTCGGAAATTTTTTTCAGAGATGGTCCGGTGAAAGAGAATATTATATTTTATTTATCCGGGTTCTCTTTTATTTCTGTAACAACCAAAGGAAAAGTTCATGGTCAGCAAGGACTCGATAACTGCTTTCCGTTCCTAGAAAAGATAGGACCATAAGCGCCAGAAGTCTTCTGTCACCCTCCAAGTCTATAGTTAATTATTTTTTGAACGAGTATTCATGAGTTCTCAACGTTGGTCCCATGGGGGAAGGGGGAGAGGGCTCGTTAAAGAAGAATTTCAGCACATCGGACTAAAGTGATGAAAAGCACGATCAAGATTTATGACATGCTTAAGGACGAATGAAAAGAATGGGGCAGAATGACCCTGAGAAAAAGACCCCTTTTCAAAGAAAACTGAAGAAATTTTGCGTCAATTTGACTTCCGAACTAATTTCTTTTAGCTTCCTGCGCTTATACAGACAAATCGGAGAACCGTGTTTAAACAACAAAAAAAGGTAACTATATTTTCATTTTCAAATTCTCTTTTAGATTTTTAAGATTTAATGCCCATATATTTTAATCATTGCGTAAGATAAAGTGAAAAAAAATATTTTGTTGCATTTGTGTTATTACTATTTTATTTATGTATTTATTTTTCGTTTTACATACATAAATATAAATAACTGTTATCAGTTTCTTAGAATATTTTCATGATGATTAACATGTTTAAGTGTATTTTCGTAGCTTGAATCTTAAAACATTTTCGATTGGCATTGTTATTCAAATGAAAAAATATTATTTGCCTCTCGTATAAAAATAATTTCTTTAGTCAATTATAAAAAGCGATAGTAGTTCATTTAAAATACAAAACATTAATGAACTTTTGAGTACATTCATTAATTATTTACCATACTTAAAAGAATCCTAACAATAACTCGAAATTGAAATAAAACGTTGTTATATTTATTGTCTTGATTTTTTGTTTGTCATCCTAACGTATTACGATAATTTTGTTTAGTAATAAATGAACCAATCTATAATTTCTAAATATTTAATTTATATTGCTTCAAACTGTTAAAAGAATCTTCAAAGAAAAAAAAGTATGTTAAGTTTATGTAAAGATACACTTTTCTTTCTTATTATTGAGGTAACATGTGAAATAAACACATAATTTTTCTAATATACTTTAAAACTGCTAAGAGAACCATTATTTTGTAAGATTAAATTTGAAAAGCAAAAATTCTTTTTTCTTTTTGCATTTTTTGCCATTTTAAGAGTGATTTGCACGTGATACTTCCTTGATTAAGATCTTTTGTCCAGACAATTTGAAAGAATATTCAATGCAATCTAATAATAAAGTATGTGTATAATTAATTATAAAAATACATAAAAATCGTATAATTACTTTAAAATGTATAATTTCTTTAAAATGTATAATTTCTTTGAAATGCATAATTTCTTTAAAATATTGTATAACATTCTGTAAGCTTCTAATAAAATTAATCAAAATTCATCTATTACAATCTATATATATATTTAAAATCTTTAAAAAAAGGCAACAATGTCAAAACTATGGCAGAAATTTCTTATAAAAAGCATTTAATGAAATGTTTATTTTTACAGAACAATAATAAATGTTGAAAAGTATAGGTACTATTTTTTAATTGCTCCTAGTTTAAAACTATTTAATTAAAGTGGTAGCAAAATGCATTACAGAAATAAAAATATGATAAACACAATTTATAAAGTAGATAAGTGATTTCAAACAAAATAGAGATATGAAAAATTATTCAATATGTAGTAAGATAGAATAATTTTGAGAAAGGTAACTTTGAATGTAATTAAGATATAAATTTAGTTGAAAAATTGTAGATTTCTTTTGTGATATTGTGGCGTTTGTCAAAAAGTTTTTTGAGTTATCTTAGAAATTTCAAATTATTCTGGAAATGTTTGATTGTTCTGTTTAGTCACAAAGTATTAAGATTTTTGGGAAAAAAAAAAAAAAAAAACCCAAGTATATATAATAATAATACTAAACTAGAATGTGTAAAAAAAAATATTTGCATTCAGTTAATGTTTTATTAACTTATATTTAGAAACTTTAAAAGGAAACTTTACAAATTAAGAGTATTGTGATTGTTTTTCTAGTTCTTGAAAGAAAACCTTAGAATTTTTGAAAGCTTACTTTTGATTGAGATATTTTAATAATTTGGATTATAAGTAATCCGGAAGCTGAACTACGTTTTGTTCTAGAAATGAAACTATGATTTCTGTAAAGAATAAAAGAATTTAACAAAATATGTTTGTATTAAATCAGAAATTTCATAATTCAATCAGAAAATTTGAAAAAAGATGAAATGTAATTTTATGAGAGTTTGGAAAAAAAATTAAAGTGCTTAAGATTATTATTTTAATTATCAAAATATTTCATAGAAAAAATTTACAGTTTGCAATAATAAGAAAACTTTAAAAAGTTTGAAAAATTTAGATTCAATTAAAAAAGGATATAGTTATTTTTTAATTCAAAATTTATAATTTTATTTTCAAACATTCAAATTCCTTCCACACTGCTACAGCGAAATAAATTATCTGGCTCGGAATCGGAAATCGTCACTCGGCCAGACACGAGGCTTTGTGCAAGCAAAGCAGAAAATACCCATTTGTGCCGATCATCCCAGATATTACCGAAGTTTGTAAATTCGTGTCGGCGTTTAATATTCGGGTTCGGTTTTGTGCGGTGCGTTTCGTTTTATAATATTAATATAAGGTGCTTGTAGTCTATCGGGTATAAAAAAATTTGTCGCATATGTGTGTGTGTGGTCTCACACGCTTAGTTTCCGAAAAACAAGTAAAGAATTTTCAAACCTTTCAGGGCAAAAGCATGAAGCGTTATCAAAGTGGAGCGGAAAAAAGAAACAAATTTAAACGAAAGCTAGAAATTGCTGAAAGTCAGAAAAATGCACTGCATAAATTTTTAGGTGCCGCTACTTCATTGCCCTCGTCATCTACCTCGGATAATCCCCAATGTACCTCAACCTCCAATATTTTTCCAGAAGCAAGTACAAGTGAAGTGAGACCCCTTATTCCCACTGACAGTGAACAAAATAAAGGAGACGACAGTGAAAAAGGGGACAATGAAGAAGTTCAAAGCAATAATGAGTCAAATCGTGATAGGGAAAGTGAAGAAGATAAAGATAGACCAGAAAGATTTATCGATCTTGATGTTGAGATGCTAAATGATATAGCTCTATGGCCTACGACATTAACAGATTTAATGATTGGCTATATCATGAGAAAGAAGCCGAATAACATCGGTAATATTGAAACATTGAAATGAGTTTATAAAGACAGAGATCAAGTGTATTATAGGGGACTTTCTTACGATCACTTTTATAGGAAGAAACAAATGGAGTGAAAGGAGAAAGAAATTAGCTAGTATTTTCCGAAACAAGCAAAGCTGTTTATTGTTATCCTTGTAAACTGTTTTCCGTGACATCATCTAAATTACTAACTGGTTTTCAAAACTGGAAAACAATAACGGTAACTCTGTCCGGCCACGAAATATCAAAAGAACATATATTAGCTAAGTGCACTTTGTATAAAAAGTCATCTAAATTTAATAGAATTGATAGTCAGCAATTACAGAAAAGGGAACATGAAGAGCTTTATTGGAGGAAAGTCTTGAAGCGAATAATATCATCAATAAAACTTTTGAGCCGTTTAGGGGTAGCATTCAGAGGACACGATGAAGGTCAGGAATCTACAAGTAAAGGAAATTATTTAACGTGCCTGGATTATCTCAGTGAATACGGTGATTTTTTGAAGTTACATTTTCAAAAATACGCCAATCGAGGATGAGGCAATGTTAGCTACCTGTCCCACCAAATTTGCGGCGAATTTATAAACATTATTGAGAAACAAATAAAAGCCCATATAATTAATGAGATTAAGAATGCGAAGTATTATAGTATCGTAATTGACTGTACGCCCGACCTTTCACATGTTGACCAACTAACATTCGTCGTAAGATGTCTCATCTAGTGGTGAAATAAAAGAAAGATTTCTGCAATTTTTACCCATAGAAGGACATACTTCTTCATATTTGGAACAACAAGTATTAGAAATTTTAGCTAAATTTGGTTTGGATAATAAAAATTGCAGAAGGCAATCATTTTATAATGCGTCTAATATGTCCGGGTGGTACTCAGGTATACAGGCACGTATTAAAGAACACAGTCCAAGCGCAGTTTATATTCCTTGTGCCAGTCATTCGTCAGACTTTCGTCTTAAATTTTCCAATATTAGACTTCTTTCCTCATCTCTTTCTCCTTTTTCTTTTTGTCATTGCCTTTCCCTTTGTTCTCTTGCAATTCTCTCTTCAATTATCGCCTGGAGATATCCTTCCACGAAATCTTCTTCATAATATTTATCATTAATTATTCTTGTAATTATTTGTTCATTTTCAGCTTCAAGTGGGGCATTCATACCAGATTCTTCCGCCAATAATAAGATATCCCATTTCAAAGCCTTTGAGAAGGACGACATACTTAATACTATCTTACTACACTTTGTTATTCAAAACAAATATTTTCCGTAATTAATCACTTCCAGTCGTATAAGGAAAGCGAAAATTATTTACCTTCTTTTTTAATTTTACAGTCCTGGTCGGTTATCTTCCTACAACGCACATTTTTTTTCGCACAGTCCACTATATAATCCAGAGTTGAATTTCTCACATTACACATTTTTTGTTTCTTTCACAATTCTGGTAAGTTAGAGTCCTACAACGTTTTTTTTTTTTTTTTTTTTTGCACAGACCACTATATAATCCAGGGAACACTTTATCGTTTCTTTCACAATTTCAGTAGGTTAGCGGCCAACAAAAGCACATCCTTTTGTACAGTTCTCTTAGAATAATGTCAGTTTGACCGTGGGCTTCGAAACACATCCAACTTGCTGAAATACATTCAAAATACAATACTGAAATCATTAGATTACAGTTGTCCTTAGACAAAAACACATCGGGTTGTATAACAACAACAATTTATTTACACTCCTTACTACCGCTCGTTTACAACAGCTCCTCTCGGAGATTCGGTCAGGTCCCGTCTGAGGGGATCGTGTGACATCAAACACTCACCCCTTTACAAATGAACGCCCTCTAGAGGAGGGCTTTAAGTACGGGAGATTAAATCAGGTAAAGGAGGATGTTCATATAACCAGGGTAGATTTATCTTATATCTGCCAATACTGTCTCTACTAACCGTTTATCTGAAATATTTTAAAGCAAGTTACTGAGTCTCTATTTTAGAGCGTTTTTCGCTACTATCGTCAATAACCAAAGTGTCTTAACTTCCAGAGATCTGTAATTTTTCCGTCACTTACGTGTAATTAGTGAGCTATTTGTGGATTTACCCATTACGGGCCATCCTAAGAATGTGTGTACGGCAACCAAACCTCCTGAAAGATGTTTTTATATTCCCCGTTTACAACTTCCCTGCGTAATCAGCTCCAATCAGCAAATTAATCTCACCGGAATTTTTATCATTTAAACAGGAAATATAACAAATGACAAATCCTACATTTTCTCAATAGGATTTGCCATTTATCATTGTATCACTAGTTAAAATATCTAGATATTTTAATTGTTTCAAACAATGATCATCATTCATTCTAGGTAAGGAAGCACAATTTTTTTGTTCAAATAAAACTTCTAACTCACTATGATAGCTACCATAATATGGTATCTTTGATGCTTTTCAGAGCGTTCATTTCCTCCGAATAAACCATGGTTTACGGATTCCTCTCCTAACCCCCATCTAGTTCATCTTTTCTGCGATAAATTTTGTAATATTAGATCGATGGTTACCCATATCTGTTATAACCTTAATTCAAATTATTTTCTTAAATATAAACTATTAAGGTTTGAAGATAAACTTTCCTAGAACAAAACTATTATTCGAAAGCGTAGTGTTTTCATTAACTTCCTTTAATTCGGGATTTTCATTTTTAAAATGTTTATTTTTTTCATAACACATAATATTAATATATATTTTCCCAAAAGTCGTTCATTTTACTTTTGTTTTACAAAAAGAACTTACGTGCCCCAGTTTGACATAGCGAAAACAAAAACCCTTTTTAATTAATACTGATTTCCTCTGTTCAAGGGATAAACTTTTCCCAAATTCACAATTTATACTCTTATGAAATGAGTCTCCACAGAAAAGACTCTTAGATTTCGCGGCGGAATTATAAACAAACAATTGGCTGGCAGCTGCAGGATCCTTTGGCTGCGTTGCATTCCGTTTGGCTTTCCGTTTTGGCTTTGGTGAATGCACATTTCGATTCTGTATTGTTAAATATAACTCCGTCTTTTCTTCCGTGATTAACTTCTTGTTTAAAAAATCAAATGAATCATTAACTGAATATTCTCCGAATTCGTTATTAAATTCAAATACAAAATCATATGGTAGAGATTTAAGAATTACAGGGTATAATAATTAAGTGCTAAAAGTGTCGGAAAAAATGCCTAAGGATTCTAAGCTTCTGATATGAATTTGAATTTTATCATACAGTTGCCGAATTCTAATAACTGACTCATGTGGGTATTGATTAAAGTTTCTTTTCTGCCGAATCTCTGTTCTAACAACTTAATAACTTCAACATAATTTATCTGAGAAACAGAAAAAACGCCGATAGTTTCTAAAGCTGTTCCAGTTAAATGGGCTTTTAAATAATTAAATTTGCTGACGTCGTCTAAAGATGCATTATTATGTATCGACGTATCGAAAGAGTTCCAGAATGTAATCCATTCACTTAAATTTCCAGAAAATTTCGGGATTATTATCTTCGGTAGTTTGACATAGATTATTTGTTGTTTAACATCCGTTTCGTGTGCTGAATGGTTGGGAGGGTCGTGAATATCTTTATTTTGATTCAAACTTCGCAAATATATATTTGCTTTGAATTTCCACGCTACAATTTTTTCACGGTATTCTTCAGCTGATTCTAATTCTTTGTCCAGATCCTCAGATTTTAATAGCTTTTCTAAATAAGCACCAACTAATTTAAGGGAATCGAATTTATCATTTAATTGTTTTATATAAAGTTCCATTTGCTCTCTTCAGCAGTTACTTCGGTTTTTTGATTTTCTACTTCAATTTTAGAAATAAGTTTAGTAACTGACGTTCTTAATGTTGCGCTTTTCTTTTTGCATAACTGAATGAGTTCAGAGCTTTCGGGGCCATTTTATTGCAACTATCAAAATCAAATTTTTCAAATATGATAATCAAAATAGGTTCAAATATCTAGGTTCTATCTCTTTTATTTGTATATTTAAATTTTAAAGCACAAGCTCACTTCCCGGCAAGGATGCCATGTCAAGAAACAATTAATTATTTCTCTCTTTAGTTCAGAATTGATACGTAATTATTCATTCAGAACATCAAAATATTGACGTACCTTTTCTGTTGTTCCGGGAAGCTGGTGCAATAAAGTTTTCTTTTTAGCTGCAACAAAACTTTTCTATAAATTAGCTATTCTGTTCTATAAATTAGATTAAAGTTCATTTTGTTTTTCTGCAGCTCACTCCAGTCAACAGTGTCCTCTGGTGGGACTCACGGGGTTTCTGCAGGGAAAGTATCCAGTTCTGAACAACAACAAAGAGAATTCGAATTCTATCCAAGTTGATACAGTTTTCATAATTATCCAATTAATTGATACTGATAATTCTGAATATGTAAATATAAATTTACCGAAATTGCATATCGCTAAATATTCAGGATGGTTAGATTTTTATAATTTATTTGAAAGCTCTGTACACAATAATGCGAAATCAAGCAAGGTCGATAATTTCAATTATTTGACTTCATGTTTGTGTGGTAATGCACTTGCATGTATTAACGGATTTGCAATTTCTGATGAGAATTACGATAGAGTTCTTATTTTTTGAAGGATAGATTCGGAAATAAAAATATGTTGATTAATGCTCATCTGAGTGATTTATTAACTTTAGCACCTGTTAAAAACCTAATGATATTATAAGTTTACGAAATTTGTATGACATTGCAGAAACGCAGATACGAAGTATCGAAAGCTTAGGAATAAAAAGGGGAATCTTATTCAAATTTATTAACACCCATTTTATCGGAATTAATTCCTTCAAAATTTGTTTCGCAATTTAATCGCATTCAAAATGACAAGGAATTTTATTTAAATGTTTTTTTACAGTTTCTTAATTCCGAGACTCGAAGCCGAGAAAGATCATTTGAAATTACTAGTCATAAAATATGGAGCCATCAATTCCTTCCTCCGCAAGGAAGATTAAAAAATAAAAACTACCACTTCGTTGGACATAACAGTAAGCCACCGCCTAAAAAAGAAAACTCATTTTCAATGTCTGTACAGTGATCAGTATTGCCAGGAAATTGAATATGTTTGTCTTGCAATAGACGTCATGAATCAGAATCCTGTTATACGTTTAGCGTTAAAGAGAAAAGGAAATTATAAAACAAAAGGGTATGCTGTTTTATGTGTTTGAAATCTCATTTCAAGAATGTATTTTGTCTCATTTCAAGTTTCAGATTGTATTTTGGACAGAGCTACCTCGCATGCCATTCCTTATAAATATCTGTGTGTGTTCAGAAATTCTGATGTATACAAAATTATGCTTATAATGCATGCTTGGAGAGGAAAGTATATTTATATACTTTTTAAAACTTTTTTTATTGGAAAAAAACTCCAACTTTTTTAATACTTATTGAAATAAGTGTTTGAATTTTGAAGTCCACCATTATAAAGAATATTTAAAATAGATATTCATCAATAAATTTATATTTCATGTATCTTGTTTTTTAAAAATTATATTTTACATTTAGTTAAATCTTCAGAAAATTACTCTAGAATTAATGAATAGGTAAAAATAATTTCCTGTTAAATCTTACGCACAAAGTAAAAATTGTTTCTATATATTCTACAGAAATAATTTGGTAAGCACTAAATATATTTATCTTCAGTTGAATAAATTTTTAATATATATAT
>BMAW01098047.1:0-19420 GCA_019974015.1 Nephila pilipes | reverse complement strand
CCTTTTAAGCACTGGGAAATGTTGATAAAGGTGGCCCAATGCGGCCCTTGGTCTTTTTTGCGATGAAGCAATGGTTGCATCATAAGCTGGGAGATTTCAAAGCAATTCATTTGGAATTTGAGGGATCCTGTTGAAAAAGGTAAAAGATTGTTTTTTAATGAACTCTAAAATGGGTTCAATTTTTAGATCATTATGCAGGACTTCGTTCCTAACGAACCAAGGAGCATTAATCATTTTTCTGAGTTGAATATTTTGAAAGACGTGCAGTCGTTTCAGATGAGTGGTTGCCGCTGACGCCCATATGGGCGAAGCATACAACATGATTGGTCTTAAGATGGACTTGTAGAGCAAAATTTTGTGCCGGATCGCCAGCTTGCTCTTGCGAGAAATCAAGCGTGTCAGCAATCTGCTCATTCCGCAAGCCTTTTGATAGGCTTTTCGGATATGGTGGGCAAAAGTCAATTTTGAGTCAAGAATTAACCCTAGGTACTTGTATTCAGTGACCCAGGGGACGGGTTGGTCGAAAATGGTGACTGTTGGCAAATTGCCAATACACCGTTGTTTCGTAAAGAGGAGGCAAGCGCTTTTAGATGCATTAACTTTAATTTTCCAGTTAATGAGCCAGAGCTGTAATCGAGAGATATATTTCTGCAATCTTGCAATAATTTTACGATTGCAGATGTCTTGGGACATGATGGCAGTATCGTCGGCATACATCGCCAAATGTATGTTAGATGCCTTTGGAATGTCATTTACGTATAAGGAGAAGATTTTTGGACTTAAATTGACCCCTGTGGTACGCCACTGAGAATTGGTCTGGGTGAGGAGACTGCATTTTCAACTCGGACCCGGAAACTACGAGAATCCAGGAACGAGTGAATAATTTTGATTAATTGGTCTGAAATATCAAGTCGCATCATCTTGGAAATGAGCCCATCGTGCCAAATTTTATCGAAAGCTTTAGCAATATCGATAAAAAGCATACCCGTGGCTTTTTTATTGGAAAAGCCGTTTTGGACTGTCTCAGTGACCCTGAGTAATTGAGTTACTGTAGAGCACTTTGGGACGAAGCCATACTGCTCTGGAATAATAATATTCCTGGCTAAGCAGAATTGGTCCAGGCGATTCAGAATAACATATTCGTATGCTTTGCTAAGCGAGCTGAGTAACGATATGGGGCGATAATTTTGAGGATTTGTATCATCAGAATTCGGCTTGAGAATTGGGACCACCACGGCAGTCTTCCAAGCCCTTGGAAAATGGCAGTTCTCCATCAAATAATTTAAGAGCAGCGTAAAAAGAAAAATAAATTTTAATGGGAGATTCTTAAGGATGCGATTTGAAATAAGATCCAATCCCGGTGCTTTTTTGATTTTAGTTCTTTTGATAAAGTCCAAAATTTCGCTAGCCTGGACTGGTTCCAGGTCTATACAGGTGGGGGATGCCAAAAATCTTTGGACTTTTCGTTGAGTAAGTTCTGAGAATCTAGGATTCTCGTCAGCATTTGGTTCAAAATTAGTGTCGACATATACACATTTTTCTATTTAGTTTTGTTGTTAATTAAATCTTTATGTAGATTAGTTACGACAATCGAATTGGTAGTTCAGTGTGGTGTTTACTAATTCTCTATCTTCGTTAAATCACCGTAATTAATCCACAAAATAATTTAATTAACGAACAAATTGAATAGAAAAACATATACATCCGTGTCTTTAAGATCTCTGACAAAATCCATACTAACAGCGCCTTTTATTAATGCGAGGCGCCCTCTAACAGATAGACTGTTTAACCACCATATTACGAAAATTTAGTTTCATTTTCTCTATCTTCGTTAAATCACCGTAATTAATCCACAAAATAATTTAATTAACGAACAAATTGAATAGAAAAACATATACATCCGTGTCTTTAAGATCTCTGACAAAATCCATACTAACAGCGCCTTTTATTAATGCGAGGCGCCCTCTAACAGATAGACTGTTTAACCACCATATTACGAAAATTTAGTTTCATTTGTGCTGCTCAAATATATTAATAATGATATAAACTCTGATTAATTGAGATGAAAATTAGCGAAATCATTGATCGAATGTTTATTTTTCAAATTTGTTATTCAAGTTAAACTATGTTTTTTTTTTGTTACAGAAGCAATAGTTAGTTTTATTTAGGCGTGCGACTTAAAAAATACAACATATTTTACATACAAATATATTAATTTTTTACTGCATTTATAATTCCTACATTAATAATCAACGAATATATTTTTCAGGGGTTATATTTCTTTAAAATTGGGGCTCATTTTATTCAGCTGATATTCTGTAGTAATAATGCTATTCATGTATATTTCCTCTGGTTATGCTGTTTGTGTAAATAAATGGGTATTAAAAAACAAAAATTAATTTTTATATAAATTAATTTTTTCAATTAACAATTGAATTAACAATTTCAATCGTAAAAAAAAAATTGTCAGATATTTCTTCATATTTCTACTGAGTTAAGGGTTGTTTTTACAATTGAAACTTAATAAATTTTACATTTTTTTCCCCTAGTATTCCATTGCTCTGAATTTTTTTTTAAAAAAAATGAATGATTCTTAATTCAGTTTTTTTTATGCAATTTTAATTTAATTTTTTAAATAATTGGAATGCTATGTATGCTTTATTAGTAATTTTTCCTCAGAATTTGAAATAAAGTAAAAAGTTCTGGAGAAAAACAGTTTTCAAAAAAATTATTTCAAAAATGTTTTACCATAAAATTGTCGCATTTAAAAGTAATATAAAAGGTTGGAATATCTGAAAATCTACGCTGGGAAGTATTTCGAGCACATAGGTCGCGGAGCGGCCTTTAAGCTCGAGTCGGTATTATTATAGCATGACTTGGCTTAAAAGTTGAAGATTAAAACATTCTGCTTGATGGGATCAGTGGCTGTGCTCTGATTGGTTGTCTCTGAGGTCTGGTAAGATTAGCAGTTTGAAAGTATAGGTTTCGGTCAGGAAGGGGAGCTTTCCTATTGGCTGCCCTTAGCGGATGTGTTTGAGTTAGAGGTGTGTTTATGTTGTGGGGCGTATACGGCTTGTGAATGAAGTTATTAAGTTAAGAGTGTATAAAAAAAATTTTAAATTAAATTATAGAGAATATAATATGTGAGAAAATTAAGGAGGATTGTAAGAATCAAGAAGTACTATTCTGGGTCGTTTAATGTTTTCTCTTGGGGTGTAATTTTCAAGATTAATCATGTTGATGTTATTGGTGAGGTTTAGAGTGGAGAAAAAAATTTTGGCAATTTTTTGGATATGTTTTCTAAAAGTAGGAATTTTAGTAGCTTTTAGGATTTCATTATTTCTGATGCACCATCTAGATTTAGTAATTAATCGGAGAGTTGAGCTTTGTGTTTTTTCGAGTAGATTAATATTACTTTTTGCCGCATACGCCCAAATTGGACATGCATAAGTGATAATTGGTCTGAGAACGGCTGTGTACAGAAGCAATTTGTTTTTAGTAGTCATTTTAGAATCCCGGCAGATTAGGGGGGAAATACTGCATTTTGCTTTCCGGAATTTTTCACGCGAGTAGTTAATGTGTGGTTTCCATGTAAGTTTTTTGTCTAGTATTACTCCGAGGTATGTTGAGACCACGGTATTTGTGCATTGTAGAAGGTTGGGGGTGCGGTGTTAATAATTCTTTTTCTGGAAAATAAGATTGCTGCCGATTTCTCGACATTAATCTTAATTTTCCAGTCGTTGTAATAGTTTCAAGTATTTTTAGGTGTTTGTTAAGTGCGAATGTTACTGTTTTTGTATTTCGCCAGTATGGCTGTGTCATCGGCATACATGTTTATTATGGTTAAGTTATATTGTGGTATGTCATTTAAGTATAAGTTGTATAAAATTGGGCCGAAAAGAGATCCTTGAACAACTCCATATTTTGTGAAGTGAGTTTGTGAAAGTGTGACTTGAAAGTTTCTGTTTGTGAGATATGAAAAAATTAATTTTATAAGTGGTGTAGGGAAGTTGTAGTTTATAAGTTTGTAGGTGAGACCTTCTATCCAGACGCGGTCGAAGGCTTTTTGAATATCTAGAAAGACCAGGCCTGTTGATTTACTACGTTCAAGTCCGGATGAGATATGCTCTGTTAGTTTGATTAGAGGGTGAGAGGTAGAGAGATTTTTTGTGAAGCCGTATTGGTTAGGGTTACGAATATCAGAAGTGTTAATGTAGTTGTTGATTTTTTTTAGTATGACAGATTCTGTAAGTTTGCTTAAGGAAGAGAGCAATGCTATTAGTCGATAGCTATCAGGTAGGCGGGGATTTTCCCCCGGTTTAAGGATAGGAAAGATTATTGAAGTTTTCCAGTTTTTAGGAAAGTGTTGTAATTTAAGTACTATATTAATTAAATATGTTAGGAGGAAAATTAGTTTAGGTGGAAAGTTTTTGAGCATTTTATTTGTGATATTGTCTTTACCAGGGGCTTTATTTACTGCAATGTTTTTATTGTAGGTAGTAATTTCATTTGGCCAAACAGTTTCAATGTGTGTGTGAGGTGGGGGGTTGTTAAAAAAGTTTTGTAGGGTAGTGTGTACTTTTTGATCAATTTCAGTTATGTAATTTGTAGGGCGTTTGTTTTCTGAGAAGTTGTGTGTGAGTGAGTGTGCTAGGAGGTTAGATTTTTCAATGTCTGATTCAGCAGTATTATTGTTGTTTATTAGTGGGGGAATGTGACTTCTTTTGCTTTTGAAGGATTTAGTAATTTTCCATATGGATTTGTCATGTATGTTAACTGTTTGCAAGGTCTGAGTCCAGCTATTTTGAATGAATTTATGTATTTCTTTTTTGATTTGGTTTTGAATTCTGTTAACTTGTGTTTTAATGTTGGGGTCAAGTGTTCTTTGAAATAATTTTCCATTCCACACTCGCAAATCTTAGCAAGTAAACTTAATTGGTTACAATAGACAGTATACATATAAAAAATATATTCCGTTTGGCGTCGGTCATATCATTTTTGGCGATAAAGTCGCCAAAATTACATAACCCACGGATAAGAGTAGATGAACGGATGAAAATTACATTTTGGATAAGAATTCCCTAAAATCCGTTCTTAGTGAGCGTCTACATCGCAAAATGAGTAACTATGCTAAATTTCAAGTCAATCGGTTGTATAGTCTTTGAGATCTCGTGATGAGTCAGTCAGTGGTATTTCGCTTATTTATATATAGATAACGAAAGGAAAATATCGTGTCTTTGGAGCCCCCACAGTTAAAAACCTACTAAGTAGATTGCAGGAACGGAAGCATAAATAATCCGTCTTTTCGCAAGTTAGTTTTAGGTCCGATGAATGTAGGAGCACATAGGTTTTTAATCCCTGGTCGAAATGTTGTTGGATGAGAAGCTTCGACCTGTTGGAGTGAACAGCGCAATAACAGAACGAACTTTAATTAGAACGCTTTTGCTCTCTTCTCTAACCTGTTTTGTGTGATGTAGTATGATGTGTAACTGTGTTGATGTATTTAAATTAATGACAATACGTATTTTCATTTTCAAGAGAGTTCAGCACTTTATTTGAGTGGATAATTTATAGAACAGTTTTGTTGCAGCTAAACGACATTTAAACGCACCAGCTCCCCGAAACGACAGAAAAGGCATGTCGGATTTTAATGAATAGTTACATACTTATTCCGAATTAATACGAGAAATAATCTAATTCCTTTCTTGATAGAGAGACAGGTGGAAAAAATTTCCATTGGATATGTTCTTCTGCATTAAATATTTGAACTGAGTTAGATTTACAAATTTCATTCGAATTGTTGAGGATATTTCTTGCACCCTTACGATTTTTGAATAATTATAATAGCTTGAAAAATCTCTTAAAGTTGCTTAAAAATAAAAAATAAAAATTTAAAAAAAAAATGAACTACAACTACGTAGTTTGTCAAAATGCTTCACGTCGAACTTCGTTTACGAAGCTAATTTCCTCGCTTTGTGAGCTTTTTTTCTCTTCTGTTTCCTATTTCTA
This sequence comes from Nephila pilipes, assembly GCA_019974015.1. NCBI lineage: Eukaryota > Metazoa > Arthropoda > Arachnida > Araneae > Nephilidae > Nephila > Nephila pilipes. Next base: position 13,411 of record BMAW01098047.1, on the reverse strand, counting down.
TCCAAAAAAAAAACCTTTTCTATAAATATGCAATAGGAATACATAAATATATATTCAATGAAAATACATTTTTTTATTTATGAAATGATTTGAAGTAATAAGTCCTGATTTTCAAAAAAAAAAAAAAACACCACTATTTTAAATCAGTGACAATATATATAACTTGCATTGTACATATTTTAATATCAAAGGTGATATTTTGTTGTTCAAAACTAAAAACGACACTCGTAAACGAGCAGTCGTGTATTCGAAAGCGAGTTACTTCAGTTGAGCAAAATACGATCTTCGTCTGATCCATGAACTTCATCTACGAGCTGACTCATCACGTCGGAATGCGGAAGTGAAAATTGGTTGACGTTGATGTTTCTATGGGCGCCTAGAGCGCTCTTCAACCTCAAATCTTATATATAAAAGTTGCTTTGGAAGGATGGAGTTTTCATTTTTGATGATAAAGTCCAAAAATAAAAATAGTTTGATGAAAATCTGGGTACACAATTTTCGTTGGTTGAGAGGTGAATAGCGCTGAAACAGCTTATTGGTTGCCCTTTTTGAATTAAAATGAATGAAATTAAATTTATAATATATACAAGTATAATTTGCCAAAAATTAAAAAAGTGTTGTTTTAATTATTTAACATTAAAGCTTGGATGATTGCCGTTGTCTTTGTAGTGTTATTTTTTAGCTGATTTAATTTTATGTAAATTAGTTAAAAGGGTTGGTGTTAGAGCGAAAATTTCTGCAAGTTCTTTAAGTTGTTCAATTACTTGTTTAATGTTGTTCACTGGATTATGGTTTTTATTTTGATTATAATAGTGAGGTGTATTTTTGCGAGTTTTAGGAGTTTCAGTAGTAGGCTGCGCCATCTGTTGAGAAGTTAATGCTTGAGCGAAAGTGAAATTTTCTCTGATGGTTTTTTTCAATGGAATATTATTGTTTTTAGGTGTGAGTGGGAATTGCAGAAGTTAGATCTTTTAACTGTTGTCTATAATTTTGGCTTATTTTAAGCATTACCGGGGGAGGGAGATTCCTAATTTTTGTTGGTATTATTTTCTGAGTTAGATTGGGTTGAATTTTCAGAATTTTGATAAATCTCAATGGTAGAAAGTTTTTGGTACTTATTTTTGATTTTAATTTCAATTTGCCAGTTATTAGTTAAAGTTAATTTCCTGGCAGTTTTTTTTTAGGTGGTATAACAAAACCGTCAGAGTTGTTGTCATTACTTTTATTTGATTTAATACTAGGTGAGATATTAGGGATGTGATGAACAAGGCAGCCAGCAGTTTCACAAGGCGCTAAGAAAGCGTACTCACTCTCGAGTCGTTTCAAATCTTCATTGAATAACCTGATTGAATTCTTGAGGCTTTTGTATTCCTGGTGTTCATAGTCATCGTGAATGTAGAAATTTTAGGCAAGTTCAAGCTTGGTAACTTGACGTATACTTGTATAGACTTGGATATTTGATTCAATCCTCTGTTTTCTTTCACAGGTAGAGCTAGTGTCGATTGAACTGGTTGATATGGATGAGATGGAGGATATGGGAGAGATGGAGGATCTTGAGTCATCTTTGAATTCCATTTCATTTTGCGAGTCGTTTAACATTTCCATGGTCGTAATGCGTATGCATCAGAAGGGGTGGGTAAAGTTTTTAGAGATAGCATTGAAGAGTGCTGTTTTTTTGAGACTGATATCCAAATCAATGGATGGGCAGCGTCATCTGTAATCCGAAATGCTATTTCCTCCTTGTATCCCGCCAAGTATCGCAGGTCCCATCTTGCCGATTTGAATCACAATCTTTACTGATTGTATGGTGATGAATTGATTAGACTTTGAGTTATTGCAACTTATCTATTCAAACAAAGAGCTATGGACTGTATACAAAAATATGAATGTTTATTTGAGCGACGGTTGGTACGTCGTGCTCCTAGGGTGATGTCTACAGGAAGAAAGATACAAATTGTAAAAAACAAGAATATGACGACTAGCGCCATCTGCACTCGCGGGTCGTAACAGTCCCCGCCATTGAAATGAAATTTCAATACAAATATACACACACATAATATGGTTACAATACTTAAATACAAAATACACGATACATTATACAATACTTAAATATGTGATTAAAGTTGAATTATACACAAACAATAATTACTAATTACAAAATTTCATATAGGTAATATGCAAAGGTTTCTAATTGTTCTCTTCAATATGTTTCCGTTTGGCATTCGCAGGTTCACAACTCGGACCTTACCATCTGTGCCGGGAAATACTTCTGTTATTCTACCAGTACTCCATTTCGTACTGGAAGATTTTCGTTTTTTATTAACACTAAGGATCCGACTGAAACATTATTTTTTTTGAATTTCCACTTGTGACGTTCTTGCAAATTATTTAGATAATCACGTTTCCAAAGTTTATAAATGTGTTGAGTAAATTTTTTTACTCTTTCCCATCTCGACAACCTATTCTCGTTTATATTAGTTACTTGTGGTTCAACTATGGATGTTAGGGGTCTGCCAACTAAGAAGTGTGCAGGGGTCAGAGTTTCGAAATCATCGAAATTTGATGTCAAAGGAGTGAGTGGTCGGGAATTTAGTACTGCTTCAATTTCGCAAAGTATGGTAATGAACTCTTCAAGAGTTAAATGTGCATTCCCTACAACTCTTTTTAAGTGGAATTTAAAGGATTTTACCCCTGCTTCCCATAGTCCTCCACAATTTGGGGACCTCGGTGGGATAAAGTTCCACCCTATGGATTCACTAGTCAAAAAATCAGCTAATGTTTGATCAGGCGATTTAACTATTTTGAACAATTTTTTAATTTCGGCGTTTGCGCCAACAAAGGTTTTACCGTTATCAGTGACGATTTTTGCGCACTTACCTCTCCTACCAAAAAAACGTTTTAAACTTGCTATGAATGCTTGGGATGTGAGATCAGTCACAAAATCCAAATGTATAGCCTTTGTGCATAAACATACGTATATTACCACATAAATTTTATTTAGTACTCCTTTTCTTTGATTTTTAAACTTTATAAGGAATGGGCCTGCGAAATCAATGCCTGTGACATTAAAAGGGTAGTTCGGAGTTACACGATCTCTCGGTAGATTAGCCATAATTTGATTTGATGTGATAGGCTTATTTTTGAAGCAAATTACACATTCATGAATAATTCTACGACAATTATTTCTGCCATTGAGTGGCCAGAATTTCTGACGAACAAGATATAAAAGTGAGTGGGGTCCTGCATGCAAATATTTTTATGATAATAACACAATATAATATCAGTTAAAATATGTTTACTCGGTAAAATCATTGGGAATTTAGCCTTCTCATTCAAATTTGAATTCGCAAGTCTGCCTCCAACTCTAATAATGTTACTCTCATCAAGAAAGACATTAAGAGAAGTTAACTTGCTTCTTGTAGGAATAGGCTCACCTGCCAACAATTTACGCATTTCTTCGGGGAACTCCTTTTCATGTAAGGAGCGGATCAGCCAATTTTCAGCATAACTTACCTCTTGTGAAGTAAGGGGTCCTTTTATCTTTGCACTTCTGGTTCTGCAGTTATGTATGAACCTGTAAATAAAACTTATAACTCGAATTAATTTTACATAACTGTTTGATATATTAATTATGTTCGAAAAGAAATTATTTTGAGACATTATGAATGAAGTAATTGTCAGGGAAATGTCATTTCCAGGATTTGAGTTCTTTTTCATTTCTGCTGAATACAATCTTTCTGGAATCGCTTCATCTAGTCCATTGGTCAGGAAGTTGGTTTGACTCAGAAACGAGGGTCCATTCCACCACTTGGAGTTCTTTGAAAGAGCTTCGACACTGATTCCTCTTGTAAGGAGATCTGCTGGATTGTCCTTGCCTGAACAATGGAACCACGACTTCGGATCGGTGAGGGATTCGATTTCCCGAACTCTATTCGCCACAAAGGTTTTCCATTTATGACTGGGACCTTTGATCCAATATAAGGTGATCTGAGAGTCCGTCCAGAAAAAGACTGTAGTTGGACATTTTCGATCTATTATTTTCTTAACTTCCTTTGTTAAGCGTGCAGCAAGTAGAGCACCCATCAGTTCCAATCTGGGCAGGGATAACTTTTTCAGAGGTGCAACACGGCTTTTAGATGTTACGAGATCAACACTGATTCTGTCCTTGTGCTTAACTCTCAAAAAGGTGGCAGCTCCGTATGCTCTTTGGCTAGCATCGGAGAAGGTATGGATCTGGATTTCACTTGAATCTCCAGCACTGGAATCGAGGATCATTCGTGGAATCTTTAGTTCTGACAAAAGAGGAAGTTCTGTCCACCATTGTAACCATGTTGCATAAATATCTGGTGGTAGCTCGTCATCCCAGGCTAATTTTCTTAGCCAAAGTTCTTGTAATAAGCATTTGAGCTTAATTGTGTAAGGCGATAAAAATACAACTGGATCGTATATTTTACCAGCCGATTGTAGCACAATTCTTTTTGTGACAGGTTTTGATGTATCCAATTCTAGCAGTCCTTTCACATCAATTGTGAAATAGTCGTGGATGACATTCCATGGTATCCCTAAAACTTTTGGTGATTGGACTCCAGAATTGTTTTCCGAGTGACGAGGATGTGTCTCAAGGCCTTCGTATTCCCATGTTTTCATTAAGGCTTGATCATTTGAATTCCATTTGCGTAATTTCATGCTAGCATCTTTCATGATGGTATCAGCATCCTTTGATATTTTTAAAGCTTGGGAGATGTCATCAGCACCACTAATTACATCATCAACGTAGAGACAAGTGTCGAGCAATTCAGTTGCTGCTGGATACTGTTCACGATATTTCTCGATATGATGCTTAATCGTTGCGGAGAGTAAGAAAGGACTCACGTTCACTCCAAACATCACACGCTTAAGTCTGTAAACTTGAAACTTGTAGGGCTCGATTTGATTTGAACCAAGTTCTGGAAACAGAAATCTAACTGCATCTCTGTCCTCGTCGCGCAATGAAATTTGTAAGAATGCACGTTCTATATCTGCGATAATAGCAATCTTGTTCAAGCGAAAGGAAATGATCAGATGGAATATGTTTGGATTTAAATTCACACCTGGCCATATACAGGCATTAAGAGCTAATTGTCCATCTTCATGGGAACTTGCATCGAAAACTATGCGCATCTTTGTAGTTAAGCTTTCTTGACGAAAGACCGCTTGGTGCGGTAAATAGAAAACTGCTCTATTAGTTGACCTTTCAGTTTGTAGAACCTTTTCAATTATTCCTTGCGACTCATATTCCTTTAAAATTTCAGAATATTGAATGAACAGAGTTGGGTCACGAATGAATCTTCTTGTTAATGATTTAGCACGTTTTTCTGCAAAGGAAAAATTGTCTTTTAATTCTTGTTTATCTCTTTTCCAGGGAAACCCAACTTCATAACGGGCATTATTGAAACGTCCTGAAGTCTTAAAATATTGCATGGCTTGGTCATCTAGATCACAGTTCGGTTCGTATGTAATGCCTAATGACTCTAGTTCCCAAAATTTTGTTATACTGTTATCAACCTTATCTTGGAGGAAATTGCAATAGTAATGGTTTGATTGTTCGTTTTGAATGGAACCTGTAACAATATAACCGAACACAGAGTCTTGCAATATTATTTGATCGTCATATAACTTTATTTGTGCACTCTTTAATAACTCATAAAATATTTCCCCTCCAAGAAGAATGTCAATACGTTTGGGAATATTAAATTCCGTATCTGCATAAATTATATTTTTTGGAAAATTTATTTTTGTGATATCAAACGGTTCTGCAGGAATACATCCTGTTATTTCAGGCACTAAGAGAAAGTTAAGTTTTCTTTTGAATGATCCACTTTCGTTTGAAATTTCAGTGATCACTCTTTCTTTTACAGCAGTGCAAACACCGTTCACACCCACAATTTTCGCGTTTATTTTTTGTTTCTTCAATCCTAAATATTCCGCGGCTTCGATGCTACATAAGCATTGCTGACTCCCGCTGTCTAGAAGTGCATTCAACAGACGCCAGCTGCCTCCCGCACTTTGAACTTTGACCTTGGTGGAGGAAAGCAAAACCAATTTGTTCTTTACTGTTGTATACAAACACGATGTAGCGGTTGAAGAAAAATTTACTTGTGGTGAATCGTTCATCGGCGCAGGAGTTGGGTCATAAATAATCCTAGATGAACTCTGCAGGGAGGAAACAGGAAGGTTGCCGTTCGTTGGGTTAGATTCTAAACGGGGTTTACTTGCATTGCAAAGAAGTGAATTATGGTTGGCATTGCACCACTTACATTTTTTGTTTAATTTTAAACAGTTCTTAATAAGGTGATGACCGAGACAATTAAAACACAGATTTAGAGATTTCACTCGATTGTTCCTATCTTGAATAGACATATCATGAAATTTCTTACATTTAAAAACTGGGTGTGGTTCTGACAAACATAGAGGGCAATTTTTTTTATCACTTTTTACAACAAACGTTTTGAATTTGAGAGGATTTTCGTTCTTTGGTTTCAACGAGGAATTTCTCTGCACGTTTTCTAAAGCTTGGCTTCTTTTAATTAAAAAGTCTAAAAATTTATCCCATTCAGGCAAATCATTGGAATGTAATTCCAATTCAAATTGTTTACGAGATTCATCGTCTAGACGTTGGGTGATAACAAAAATTAGCATTGATTCACACAAAGCGTTAGGTTCTAATTCTAATTGTTTTAAAGCTCTCAGATGACTCTGAATGGAGTCAATTAAATTTCTAAGGTGAAATGCAGATTCAAATTTTATTTTAATAGGATTCAACAGTTCAGCAATGTGGCTATTAACGATTAATCTTTTGTTTTCATATCTTCGTTTTAAGGCGTCGAATAAAGATACGTATGAATCATTAACTGTTTGTAATTGTTTTGCATTGCCTTTGAGGGCAGATTGTAAATAATACAATTTTTGAGAATCTGATAAACAAGTATTATCATCAATCAATGTTAGAAACTGAGATTTAAATTGTAACCAATCAACATATTGTCCCGAAAATTCAGGTAAATTAATAGAAGGCAGTTTTACGTTACAATTAGTAAAATCATTGTTTACAGACAATTTAGAGGTATTCAAAGCTGAAGATTCAAGTAAAGTATTGAGACTCACCTCTAAATTATCAGCGTCTTGTTCCATTTTATCCAAACTGTTTTCAAAATCAGGGAGTTCTTCATCCGAAAGAATGCTGTAACTTTCGTTTCGTAAAACGTCGATTTTCGCTTTGACCTGGGAAAGCGAGACTTGTTTACTTTTTACTTCCACTTGATTCAATGGAGAATCAGCACTTTCTAAAGAGTTTTTAATCCGAGTAATTTGACCGAGCAAATATGCTTTCCTTCTGCTCAACACGGTGAGTTCCGATAGTTCTTTTGGCGCCATGTTATCACTTTATGGTTCTCGGGCTCGTATGACCACAAATACTGTATGGTGATGAATTGATTAGACTTTGAGTTATTGCAACTTATCTATTCAAACAAAGAGCTATGGACTGTATACAAAAATATGAATGTTTATTTGAGCGACGGTTGGTACGTCGTGCTCCTAGGGTGATGTCTACAGGAAGAATGAATACAATAAAAAAAAACAAGAATATGACGACTAGCGCCATCTGCACTCGCGGGTCGTGACACTGATCTTTCTCACAATCGAGTCAGTATCCTAGTGCTCCTTCTCTGGATTTTTTGGTTCGGCTGCAATTCCTATTCCAGGAAGAGCTTTTTCGCACGCACGCACGCAAGTTGCGCTTTTACCGAGCATCTAGGCCGCGAAAGCGGCCTTCAAGCTCGTGTCATGATTCTAATAGTGAACACTTGACTATTGATGGCTTTTACACTTTCTGTTGGGTAGTATTGAGTAGATTAGCTGCTATTGGTTGAAGGGTAAAATGAAGAGTTCCTATTGGCTGTTACTGTTCTTACTGCTGAATTTTTGTGAAGAAGGGTCTTTGCTTGTCTGAGGCGGTAGCATATGATAGTCCTTTTTCTCATTGGATGCAGGAGGGCGGAGGGGAGGTGTTGGCTGTGAATACTAAGGAGGAGAGTGGGTGTGGACAATCGGTAAAGGCTATATGGCCGTAGAGAAATAATTTTTTTTTAAAGAATAGTTAAGATCTGATTTAAATGTAATGTAGTTGAGTGACTTTTTTAATGTTTAATAAAACTAGGGTGGTTGGTGTGTGTCTAAAAGGATGCTTCTGGGTCTTTTGGTATTTGGTAGAGGGATATATTCTTCTAAGTGTTTCATATTTTCATTTTCAGTGGAATGGAGGTTGTTGAAAAAATTTATGGATAGTTTTTTAATGTATTCTTTGAAGGTGGAGATTCTTAGGGCTTTTCAAATATCATCATTTCTAATGTACCAATTTGATTTTGTGATTAATCTTAGTGTGGAATTTTGATATCGTTCTAGTACATCAATATTAGATTTGGCCGTATAAGCCCAAACCGGGCATCCATATGACATGATTGGACGTAGAATGGAGGTGTACTGAAGCAGTTTATTTTCTAATGTCATTTTTGAGTTCCGACATATTAAGGGGTAAATTGCACATTTCATTTTTCGGAACTTCTCACGCGTGAGTGTAATATGTTTATTCCAGGTTAGGGATTTATCTAGAGTTATACCTAAATATTTAGCAGTGTTAGACCACGGGATTTTTGTTTGGTAGAAAGTGGGAGGGGGAACATTTTTCTTTATTCTTGTAAAAAGTATTGCTGCAGTTTTGTCCACATTTATTTTTATTTTTCAATCATTAAAATATTTTTCTAGTAGCGCAAGATGCTTGTTGAGTGCGAAGGTGACAGATTTTGGATTTCTGTAGGAAGCAAGCACAGCTGTGTCATCAGCATACATGTTAAGTGTTGTTAATGAGTATGCGGGAATGTCATTAATAAATAAATTAAATAAATAGGGCCCCATTAACAAGCCTTGGACCACTTCATTACTAATTTTTCTAGGGGTAGAGAGTGTGTTATTTACTTTAACTTGGAATTCTCTCCCTGTAATGTAAGAGTGGATTAGGTGTATAAGTGTGTGTGGAAATGAGTATTTAATGAGTTTGTCGGTGAGCCCTTCTAACCAAACTCTGTCAAATGCTTTCTGTATATCTAGAAAGACTGCACCTGTTGTTTTGTGTCGTTGAAAACCTGATGAAACTATTTCAGTTAGTCGAAGTAGTGGGTGTACTGTTGAGAGTTTTCTGGTGAAACCATATTGGTTGGGGGTTATTATATTATTTTGTGTGATGTGTTCTTTTATTTTTTAAAGTATTATAAATTCTGTAAGTTTATTGAGTGAAGAGAGTAAGGAGATGGGTCTATAGCTATCTGGTAGGTGGGGATTTTTCCCAGGTTTGAGGATAGGAAAAATAATTCTAGTTTTCAAGCATTTAGGGAAATACTGCGTTTTTAGAATTTTGTTGATTAAAAAAGTGATGAGTATGATAATTTTTAATGGGAAGTTTCTTAGGATCTTGTTGGTAATTCCATCCTTACCAGGAGTTTTTTTAATGTTTACTTTTTTAATGTAGTTAATTATTTCGCTGGGCCAAACTATACTTCGATGAAAAAATCCTTAATTCTATTAATTATCCTGGATTAAATCGTTTCAACTTCTGAGAGGATTATTGGATTGACAAGATCAACTGGCTCGTGTAACCGGCTCTCTCCGTACTTTTAACTAAATCAGTGAAAATAACATCGAAGCAGCTCTTTTCAGAGCTATTCGGCGAAGGTATTCTATTTTCCCGATTCTCACCCTAACCGACCCGGCACCTGAAACTGGAACAATGGAACTAAATATGGATTTATCTTCTCCATCTTCATCCCGTTCTCAATCTCCTATTGGAGATGTAAATCGGGAGTCATGCGAGACACTACAGGCCTTACAAAGACGGATTCGAAAACTCGTCCACTACCGAGACGAAGTAAATATGCTTATCCAGTCCAACCGAAGGAATCTTGACCATGACGAATCTGACGAGCAGTTCCGCTCCTATCTCCTACTCCACTCCAAGGCCCAAGATGATCTGACAACAGTGGAGGGTGAGTATTCATCACTTCCTACTTGTTCTGTCCCTGGCTGTCACATTCACACCACTCTACCTACCACACCAACTAAAAACTTAAATTTAAAAAGGAAAGACGAAGACGGCTTCGTCACTCCCCCAAATCGAAAAACAGCTAAAAGACAAATAATCACCGAATCTACTAGAATTACAACCACCCAGAACAAATTCCAAAATTTAAAAATCCAAGAATCAGATAACACACAAACAAACGAGGTCGTCCTCCCACCCAAGGAACGACTCCCACCACCAATAATGTTAAAAATTAACAACTACAAGCACCAACTTCAGGCCATACACTTTGTTATCCCCGATCTTCGCACAAAGCTCTCAGGGGAATATATCAAATTATATGTAAACACCCCAGACGAATATAGAAACCTAGTCCAATACTTGTCCACCAGAGCCGAGTACGAATACTACGTTATTCGCCCGGTACAACAAAGACCTGTGAAGGCCATAATTAAAGGACTTCCACGGGAAACAGATCCAGAAGATATTAAAGAAGAACTACTGGAATTAGGTTTCAACCCAATCCGTGTAGTACAACTTACAAACAGGAGAACCAAGTTTCCGCTTCCGGTCTATCTTGCTACTCTACCGAGAACACAAGAAGCCGAGAAAATATTTGAAATCTCCAAACTGTGTTACATGAACATCAAAATTGAGGGTTACAGAGGTAGCGGTAAAGTTACACAATGTTATCGGTGTAACTTTTTTCACCACTCGGCAGAAAACTGTCACATAAACCCAAGATGCCTGAAATGTGCAGAATCTCATCTCACCAGAGACTGCCCAATAAAAGAAAGAATATTAAACCCCGAGTGCATTAATTGCGACCATCAGGGACACCTCGCCTCATATGGAGGCTGCGAAAAGTTCCCAAAACCTCCGAAAAAGCAAAACATAATCGCCAAAGGACAAAACTTGATCAAAGAAAACTTCACTTTTGCTAACGCCGTTTCCAAAAAACAGATGGCGCCACAGGAACCAGAAACAAACCCACCACCACAACAAGAAAAACTTACCACCAGCTCAAACAAAAACAATAGAACCAAAGCAATAAACCTTGTAAACAAGCATATGCAACAAAAGAACAAAAAGCAACAAATAGAAGAAGAAGAGGAAACACCTGACTTATTTCAAGCCATAGAGATGTTCCAAACTCTAACAGAAATATTCAAACAACTCCCAGGACTTCTCAAGAACATTTCCAAAATTAAAGCAGCAAAAGGCAAGACAAACAAAACCTATGCTTTAATAGAAGCTCTGTTGGACAATGATGACTAATTCTATAAACCAATTAACAATAGCTGCACAGAACAATAGATACAAATTTTTCGGCTTAAGCCTTTGCTCATGGAACGCGAACGGCTTAAAATCTCGTATTGTTGAGCTACGAGATTTTGTACAGAAGCATTCCCCCGACTTAATAATGATACAAGAAACACACCTGAGACCACGAAACACTGTACACCTCCCAAACTACACTGCCTACAGAGACGATAGGCACACGCAAGAAATTGCATCAGGAGGCACCATGATTTACATTAAAAACTCCCTTGCACATCAACGCCTAACTACCCCACTACTCCAACACATAGAAGCAACCATAGTTATTCTCACCCCACCTAACCACTCAGCTGTCACCCTCGTCTCCACATACATACCCCCGTCATCACACTACTCCAATTTCACACAAGATCTTGACACCATCTTTAACTTAAATAACAATTGTGTCATTATAGGTGATTTCAATGCGAAACACCAAACATGGAACGCAAACACTAACACACCTAGAGGGGTTAACTTATATAATTATATTAATCAACACGACATTACACTAGCATACCCACCCACACCCACAAGATACGGTCACAACTCAGCCACCACCATAGATTTTGCACTCATAAAAATTTTTAATTACAAGCACACCATCACCTCCATACCAGAACTTTCATCAGACCATAACCCAATAATTCTTGAATTTAATTTTACCCTTACACATCACATCAACAAAAGAACCATCACGACAAATTGGAAACTCTTTCAACAAGAAATTAACAATAACATAAACATAATTAACTACTCTAACATCAACACTAGCACACAACTTGAACAAAAAATTAATGACCTCACAAAATGCATTAATAACGCACAACAAAAAGCCTCCACACCAATCACAACAAAAAACGAAAGATACACACCACCCAACATTAAGCAACTCATTAAACTACGAAACAAAACCAAAAAATTATTTCAAAGAACACTTGACCCCAACATTAAAACACAAGTTAACAGAATTCAAAACCAAATCAAAAAAGAAATACATAAATTCACTCAAAATAGCTGGACTCAGACCTTGCAAACACTTAACATACATGACAAATCCATATGGAAAATTACTAAATCCTTCAAAAGCAAAAGAAGTCACATTCCCCCACTAATAAACAACTATAATACTGCTGAATCAGACATTGAAAAATCTAACCTCCTAGCACACTCACTCACACACAACTTCACAGAAAACAAACGCCCTACAAATTACATAACTGAAATTGATCAAAAAGTACACACTACCCTACAAAATTTTTTTAACAACCCCCCACCTCACACACACATTGAAACTGTTTGGCCAAATGAAATTACTACCTTCATTAAAAACATTGCAATAAATAAACCCCTGGCAAAGACAATATCACAAATAAAATGCTCAAAAACTTTCCACCTAAACTAATTTTCCTCCTAACATATTTAATTAATATAATACTTAAACTACAACACTTTCCTAAAAACTGGAAAACCTCAATAATCTTTCCTATCCTTAAACTGGGGGAAAATCCCCGCCTACCTGATAGCTATCGACCAATAGCATTGCTCTCTTCCTTAAGCAAACTTACAGAATCTGTCATACTGAAAAGAATCAACAACCACATTGACGCTTCCGATATTCGTAACCCTAACCAATACGGGTACACAAAAAATCTCTCTACCTCCCATCCTCTAATCAAACTAACAGAGCATATCTCATCCGGACTTGAACGTAGTAAATCAACAGGCGCGGTCATTCTAGATATTCAAAAAGCCTTCGATCGCGTCTGGATAGAAGGTCTCACCTACAAACTTATAAACTACAACTTCCCTACACCACTTATAAAATTAATTTTTTCATATCTCACAAACAGAAACTTTCAAGTTAAAATCAATAACACACTTTCACAAACTCACTTCACAAAATATGGAGTAGTTCATGGATCTCTTATCCGCCCAATTTTATACAACTTATACTTAAATGACATACCACAATATACC
>BMAW01098046.1:12880-45446 GCA_019974015.1 Nephila pilipes | reverse complement strand
ATATATATATATATATGCTCACACATTCGCAGTGTATATATATGTGTGTGTGCATGTGTGATGTGATGAATTCGATTTATAACTTTTTATAATTTTGGCTCTGTCAACGCTAATTCAAATTCTCTCATCAAAACCTATTATTACTTTGATATCTTGGGCTGGAAGAAGCAACTAATCTTCCCGGTACCCATCAGTGAAATCAAGAACGTTCTACAATAAATTAAAAGAAATTACATTTTGTTAAATTACATGTATTTGTACGAAATAAAATTTAAAAACAATACTTCAGTTACAACACATTGCTGAGGCAAATTATTAGTGATTAAAAACATCGAGGAGTCAGTTTGTCTGACACCATACACTTCTGTATCAAATATGTTAGGCTTTCTGCACACAAACTGGCTACTGCTATTTCGTATGATATGCACGTCACATTTCCTTCATGCATCCAGAAAACACATTGATGATCTTCAGCAGGTTTGCCGGTTAGATATACATTGTGTATCGCACACTCAATCAAGACGACTCGCGCGCTTTTGAAAATGAGCTCAGCATTATAATTTTTTTCTAAATACAGAAGAATATGGAAGAATTTTATGTTTCTGATTAAAATACATAAATTGGTTTTATTAAAGCTGAGACAAAGTTAGCTGAGACACGTGGCATTTGGGATCATGGATTCTTCTTAAGACGTCATGTCGAATGTTAAAGAATGTACAAAAGTTATCTTCCAAATCTTTCAAATTGCAAGGTGTAGGAGAGCTAGATTTCATCTTGTCACTCGACAATCATTCAGAATTACGCCAATGTCAGTATGTAGTTGTTGTCTAGAGCAGTTATAGTGTTTCATCTCAAACTCGATCTAATTCTTTTTTCATTTAGACATTAAAATTAATTAATGAATATAATGAAATAATGAATATATTATTTTATTATATTCATTAATTAATTTTATAACTAATATTAATATTATTTCTCATTATATGTATTAAATGAATATAATGAATATTTTAATTTCTCACTAATATTTTTAATTTTTTTTAATTATTTCCCCCTAATATATTATTTAAACAAAAAATATTTTTTACAAACACAATTTTATTTCTAGTTTTTAATTCACTTGAAAATTATTTGGGAAGTACCTCAAAAATTTTGAATGTATTTAGCAAATTAACACTAAAAAACTATACACATTGCAATAAAGTTTTTCATTGAAAAACTGCAATAATTATCCTAATTATAGTAATAAAACACTAAACAGATTTCTAAATGTTGTGAATTATAAATGTTCTATAAGACCCCAATGAGACTCTAAAATTGAAGTATTTCGTAGAAACACCATATCATATTAGATACAAAATTCAAGTACAATCTTAAAAAGATATAATTTTAAAATGCAATATTAGTAAAAACAGTAGAGCAATACACTTATATTCAATAAGATATATGTCATTCAAAAGAGAAATAAAGAGCAGACATCATAATTTGATTGTGACCTGTCATAGAGAACGGAACCTGTCAGACAAAAGAATAGGGAATTATTTTTTGAGCTGACAACTATCAAATATTTCTAAAATAAGTAGACTTAAAATTGACAGAGAATTATTGGATTGTTTTCTCAAATATTTGAATGATCTCAAACACTGTGTTTTACTAACAATTCTACATGTTTAATGTTCTTTTTCATATAGATTGATCCAAAATATTTTATACTCGTTACATATACGCATGTAAGATGAGATTCCTGTTGAAAAAAATTGTATATATATATATATATAAAGATTTTGAACAAACTCTTGGGAAAAAACAAGGTTTTTCTGGAATATAGTTATAAGAGTAAATAAAGTAATATTAGTGTATATTATAGAAAAAAAAGAATTATAATAAGGTTAAATGTATTGAAAATATGGATTCTAGTTATAATTTTAAAAATGAAAAACTAAATTACAATATTTGTAACGCTAAGAGGTGTAAAACATGTTACATTATTAATAAGAGCAACTTAATATTAACTCCAAATTTGTTTTTAACAAAGCTTATAAATGTATTTATTTAATGAAATGTAAAATAAGTGAATATAAATATATTGGACTTGCACTTGGATACTTTTTTACACACAAATTTGAAAATGTTGAGTTAACTGTTTTTAAGATTGTTGCGAATTATAAAAGAAGATTATGATTTAAAAATTATTACATTAAGTTTACAATACGGTCTTAATGCTATGATTTTTAATAAAGATATCATTTTAATTCTGAAGCGAGATAGCAACAAAGAATATTTTTATGGGAAATGTAGCTGCAATATGCTAAATTTTTCCAATATTACTAATGAAAGAAAAAATAGGGATAGAAATAATTAGAGGAAATGTATGGATATGGAGTCTATTAAAGAATACACACACACACATATATATATATCTTAAATGATGAATTTGATAAGGATTTTAATATTAAGAGTATCAATAATTAAATTCCTGAGAAATTAAACTTCTCAGGAATTTTGTTTTTATTGAATATTATAGTATTAGATTTATGAATAAGTCCTACGATAATATAAATTTTAACAACATTCTAAAAAACATAAGAATTTAATCCTAAAAATTATACTTATACTGAAAATCTTTTAAATGTAATGAAAATATGGGACGTATGATTTACAACTATAATAATTGTAAAGATTTGCAGAGCAAGTGTGTTTGTAATTGTAATGATTATGAAGAATATGCAATTGAAGAGTACCAACAAGTGATTACTCTGGTAATCTAAATACTGTTAGCGATAAAAATCTTAGAGAAATTACGAATAAGGGTACAGGTTTCAGATATATAAATTCTAATAATTATTATTATATTAAAAGAATAATTAATGAAGATATTGATAAAATTTTATCTAAATCGTTTCTTAAAAATAATAATTTACCTATTGATGCTTTTAAAGAGTATAAATTTTATACTATGGAGGAGTCTAAGTATTTGAATTTTAAGATTAAAGATCTCACTAAAATTTCATATCTAAAAGATTATATAAAAATTACAAGATGAATTCATTTTTTCTTCTATATATACGGTCCCAGGTGTTTATGCTATTATCTGTAAAGAACTTTATGCTAATATGAATAGTAAACATTTGATTAATAATAATGATTTTATTAATGATAATAATATTGGTAGAAGAATAATTAACAGAATTAAAGCTTTGCTTTTAAAAACATGATTATACTTTGAATTTGATAAAATATCCTCTCTTATTTCTAATTCCTAAATTTCACAAAGTTCCTATTAAATTTATAACTATAACTAATGGTTTCAATACTAACATAACTAAATCAGATAAAATGTTACAAAAGATTTTACAAAATAATAGATAGTTTGGATAAGATTGTTATCATAAAATAAATGAAATTATTAATTATGTAAAAGATAAAAATATTTATAATATTTACAGTTATGATTTTGAAGAATTGCTTAATTCAATATGTTTTATTAAAGTTATTTTTGATAATTTTTAAAGAATTAAAAATTAATAGTTTTATTTCTTATGAGAAATTTAAATTTCTCTCTAGTATTAAGAGAGCATTATATTGGTTATAATGGGAAAAAGTATTAACAATTAAAAAGTATTAACAATCTTAAGGAGGTCCTAGTAGAAATAATCTTGCTTTTACATTTTTATGAATAATATTTTTTAGAAAATAATAATTTCAAGATATATTTTATTTAAATATATTGACGATCTTATAATTTTTCAGATTGATCTCAACCCAGAATTTAAACCAGGTTTATCTTTCTATTCTCTTTACTTAAATTTGATAAAAGCTATTACAAACTCTAATGAAACAGTTTTTTTGGGTGTCAATTTAAAAACGAATAATAATATTGTAACGCCCGACCGACCCGGGCGACCTCTTGTGCCATCACTAAATTCAAATATTAAATACTACGACACAAATAATTACAGAACCACCAAAACAACTTTCACAATTTATTAGTATATATTTACTATGACACCAATAACTATGCTCTCCAAGTTAAGCTGTCTAACACCTTAATTCAACCCACCAATAGTAATCTAACAACCTCTTACCAATAGTACTGCCTCGACTGCAACTCAGATTCCGGAACCACTGTTGAAAACACTAGATCAATCTTTCTACGACAATCACTACTCGAACCTTCCACAATAGACTTTAATTCCTCCTTTCCTCCAAGTGACTTTAATTCCTGATACTTCGACTTCACCTCATCTCATCTCATCTACAATATTTCTTTCAGATCCTCCTTCGGCTACTCTTTCAGATCTCCTTTCAGATACTCTACTCCTTCCGACGGAGTTATATAATTTCTAACACTTCACTTCATTCCTAACTGCTTTACAAACTACTTTATGCATCACGTTTCATTTTTGGTTGGGCAAAGGTTGTTTAATGAAAGCAATCAATCTCAATTGAAAGTCCCCAAGGTTAGTGAAGAGAAACCGGGAATAGCCCAAAGTCACAATATGATTATTTCTAACATTTATTACAAGAGAGGTAATTAGTGTTTCATAATTAATAAAGTTTCTTTCTTTGATTGCAATTTAAGTTCAAATATATATTGAAACATTTTATATTATTTTTTTTTTGCTAGAAACATCAAATTAGTTAATATTTCTTTAAATGTTAAATACAAATTCATTTTTACTTGTGCTATAGAAAGTGCCACAGATTCGGAAATGCGCGTTGTTATTCGTTTTCTGCCTGCAAAAGGCGTGATAGCTGTTGAAATTCATGAGAAAATTAATTAAGTGCATGGAGAAAACACTATGCGCGATGAAATAGTAAGAAAACTGGCTAAAGCATTTGAAGATGGGATTGAAGGCATTCAACATCACCCAGAGGCATGGCATGCTCAGTTAAGGGATTGTTTTGCTGCATGATACTGATCATCCCCACAAGGCTCTTCGAACCCGAAATCTCATCGCCTCATTTGGCTGGAGTTATCATGATACCCCTCAGTATAGCCCTAATCTGACGCCTAGTGATTATCTCATGTTCCTCTCCTTGAAAAAGCATTTAGGCGGTCAGCGCCATGACAATAGTAATGATATTTGAAAGGCCGTTCTGCAGATGCTAGCCCGTCAGGAGACAGATTTCTATGAGGATGGAATATAGAAACTGATTCTTAGATATATGGGTCTTAAAAGTGGTGGTAATTAAATTAGAAAGTGTATTAAGGTCAGGCTTTTTTGTAAAAATAAAGTAGAAAAATCGGCACACTTGTTTTTTTTTTTTTTTTTTTTTTTTTTTTTTTTAATATCAAAACGCGTTACTTAAAAACACGCAATAGTAATTCTGTAAATAATTAAGAGATTGATCATGTTATTATATAAAAATATTTAAAAGATAAAAAAATTTAAAAAATACTAAAAATTTCTTCTCGACTGATGTGTCAAATTCTCATGCAAAGCTAAGTTAGAGAAAATATTGGCTAAGTCCTCTATAATCTCAATTTAAAACTAAATATAACTAATATAAAAATAACTAAATATAAAAATAAAGCTATATATATGTGTGTGTGCATCCAATTTTTGGATTGTATATATCATTAAAACTATAATTTCTAATGGATTTAATTCTAGTAGCGCCATCTATGTGTCAGGCCGGGGACTTTTCAATTGACCTGTTACTTTATAATAGCATTTACGTACTTATAACATTTATTATTAAATAATAACATTTAAGTACTTATTAATAAATTTCAGTGGTTACAAAGTTCTTAATGAGCTCAGAAGATAGACTAATTAGTTCTTGTTATATATGCAATTAATTAATTTTAAAACTTTCAGCTATGTATACACATATATAATATTATATATATATCCAAGAAACAGCAATTATCTGTCTTGTCATAAATGCTACTGCTAACTAATCCTATTGCTTATAACTTTCAAATTAGTACCTAAAATCTGTTTCATGAGAATTTTCATTAGTTTTAATCAGATTTAAATATGAAGGGTAAAAAGACCAATCAAGTATAATATCTGTATTAGAGTTAACTTGAAGAATAATATGATCTCAATATATCTGAATAATTTGAAAATATGGTTATCTCTAAATTTATATTCAAAGAAGTGAAGATAAATATTTGCTTAACTATTTCTAGTTGGACTCCCTAGAGGTATACCTTTAACATGTTTATAATTCTTACCGTTACAACTAATATAGAATTTAAAAATTAATAAGAAATTTAAATTTTTAATAAAATATATAACTATTAATTTTTAATGATTTGTTCACTGCTGACCATTAAAACAGAAAGACCATGAAGGAAAGCAAACCCAAAAAATATCTTTATTGTACATTTAGTTTAGGTTTTTACAGGGGTGCGATATTAGTAGAAAAAGTTGCCACATCTAGTAGCTGAAATAGCTCTTACCAGATTAGGAATAGAGTCAAACAGGGCTTGGATGAAAGAAACGGACAATTCATTCCAAGTCTATGCCACACTTCATCAAACGTACTTGCTGGAGAGGGGTGGCGGGAAAGTCTATCAGGAACCCGTGACCAGATGTTTTCAATGGTGACAAATCTGGAGACAGTGCCAGCCAAAGCATCAATCGAATACTCTGTGTATCGAGGACGGTCAGAACTCTATATGCAACATGTGGTCTTGCATTATCTTGCTGGAAGATGGCTTTTGATAGGCCTCGAAGATAGGGCACAACCACTGGACATAAGATGTCAGAAATGAACCAATCTGCGTTCAAATTACCGTCGATACAAATTAGATATGTGCGTGTCACGTATCCAGTGTCTGTCAAACCATTACACTGATATCGTATGCAAGCAGGCGACGAGCGGTCTCGTTGGAGCCTCTAGACAAGTATACGGCCATCAGAATACTGCACACACAACCGAGACTTTTAGAGCAGACATTGTGCCATTCCTGTATCCAGCTTTGTTGTTCTGAACGCCAGAGTCGCTGTCTCTCTCTATGCTGCACAGTCAAGGGAAGCCGAAGTAATGGTTGCCGTGCTGATAATTCAAGCTGCTGCAAACGACATGCAAACATGACCATTTCTTGACAAATGGTCTGTGATGTGGTTGTAAGGTTTTGCATTGCCGACCTCTCAATATGTCTGAGGGCGTGGAGATTCTGCATGCCGCTCAGTATGACCCTCAGCATGTAATTGATTTCATATTCGCATGGCAGTGGTTGGATTTTGACCAGTGCAATGGGCAATATCACAGAAGGATAATTCACACTTTCGATGGGCAACGATCCTGCCTCTATCGAATTCCGATACTTACTGGTAAGCATTTCCTCTTTTTATTCGAGGCATAATACGATATTCTGAACAAACTCCGACCTTACAAAGAGCTTTTCAAATGAAAAATCCACTGCTCAACTTTTCTTTTATGCAGTACTTCTGAAATTGTTTCTCCTTTCTGCGTCGTGTAAATGTGCTAAAATGCATTTGCATACCCATACCTGTTCTTCCTTTCATGTGACGTGGTCAGATCATTCCTTCCTGGTATTATAATTTTAATGGAGAGCAGCATAATCAGCCAACATAACCTTTATTAAATCTACAAAATCTATGGAGTTAAACAAATCCTCAAAGTTACGACTATAAATAAAATAAATGTCCTATGTCTTTATCTTTTTCTATCGTAAATAACTTCACAGCAATTTATAGAAACAACTTTCTTATCAAAACTATCAATAATATTTTAAATAATTTTTCCAGCTTAGTAAAGTTTCCAGCTTAGTTCAGTATTTGAACCATTATTCACATTTCTAAATTTAGTAGGAAAATAGTGATAGAGAAATAACTAATAGAAATAATTTTTTTTATATAAAAATAGGTTATACTCTGAATTTCCTCATTTATTTCTAATTCCTTAATTTCTCAATGTTCCGATTAAAGTTATAACTGTGAAGCACACCATAACAACATCTTACGGCAGGATTTTGCATATTTGTATTTTATATACAATGGCATCTAAGAATGCCATTGTATATAAAATTTTAAAAAATAATAATGTAATCCTCTTCATTTCTTTTATAAGCGATTTCAACAATGAATGTGAGCTCGCTGGAAGAAGTAGAATTGTTTGAGCAGAATCAATTGATTCTAAAATAATCATTAAAATAAGATCCTAGCGTAATTTTTCATTTGTTACAGGTATGCGAATATTAGATGGTGATAGGAAACTTTTGTGTCAACTTCAGGGTGATGACAATTTGGAATGCAAAATAAGTATGTACAGATTTTTATTCATTTTAAAAAAATGATGCTACTTTCAGATATATTTTCATAGTTTCATATATATTGAAGGCGAATCAGTATTTTAATCTTATCGGATAAGCTTATCCAACGACGATAAGAAACTGATGAGAAACATAATTATTTTTTTGCGCTTTCCACAAATGAATTAATACGAAATTTAAAAAAGAGTCATTTGGATAACCTTCCTCAAACCGCAGTTTAAAATTTTGCCCGAAATATGAAAAAAGCAGTTATATAACAATGGAATCATCATGAAGCCTGAAGTAGGTTTTTCGCTCATAGCAAAGCTCTCTTTAAATTCCCGAAGCAAACAATGACATTGGTTTTTGAGACTTATATTATTTATAATACATTTGGGTAAATTTCAATTTGATTTTTAGTTGATTTCAATTTTATTGCATTGTGCTCAAATACTAATCTCGTCCTCACTTCAAAACCTTAATTTCTTTTGAATTAATTTCTACGTTGAATTATATAAAAATAAAATAATCACGTAGCCTATACTGTCACTAAAAACTGTAGAATGCTACTGAAACCTATAAATAGATAAATGAAAGGCATTCTAAAAAGACTTCTAAAACTAATAAGCTTCATTCAGTTTATTTCTATATGCGAAGGCCGGCAATGTTATCAATAGAGGATTTTTTTTAATTGAGTTATTGTTTCATTAGAAGGAAATCACGTGTATGTACAGCCTTTAATATTAATAAAATTTTAATCGAGTTCATTTTTTTTCTCTCTTTAAAATTTTGTAATATACGTATTTTATAAAATGGTAACGATTTTGCTTTGAATATTTTTTATTTTTATTTTTACATATTTAAAAATAATAATACTCAAATAAAAATCTATTAACAAAATTAGCATTACTTTACTATCCAATATTCAGATTCATTCAAAAGAGTGTGCTTAAAGGACCGTTAAATGCATCCTTATCAAAGCAGTGATTTCACCATCATCCTGGTTATATTTCAAAATCTTTTCAAAATTGTACGCAGCATATTTAAAATTCTTCAGATGTAAAATCGAGGGGATTAAGGTCATAGATCATCTCTTAAGATATCATCATTAACATTGCTTTTCATTAACTAAATAATGATTCAAAAATAAAGAGCACATACTTATTGAATAAATCTTCCATAATTTTATGCCTTTCTTAATCTTTTTTCTTTTGAAAGAATCATCATTTTAAGAATGTCTTTTACCTTTTGAGCATTTTTAAAAATGCTTAAAATTTCTTCTTAACGTTTTGATTATGAGAATTAAATTTAATCCATTTTGATTCTTATAGCGGATTTTGTTACTTCAAAGTACAAGATACAAAATGTTTCCAGGTCAATGACTTCTTATGAGACAAATCTTGGACCCATCAGACATTGCTCCCACAATATTGATGGCTATTGTAGAATGCCATGACAACCATTTGAATTATTCGAGTCAAAAACCACCAAATTCAAATTCTTCTGTAGGCGAGCAGTAACATAACTGTTCATGTTGAGACAAATCTCTTCGTAACAGAATTTGGGCTATAGATACCAGGTTTCCCAAATGTAATTTTCATTAGAACAAATTTCAATTTTGTGCTGCTATGGCGCAATATTACGAAAGACATGAAGAACCCTTAAACTTAGAGAAAAACTGTAAGCATTTTGTAATTAACTTACAAAATATTATTCAGATTCAATTAAGTGTTACTCAGTATTATTATGCTACACTGATTTAAAAAAGAAAGGATCTAGGCGAGCATTTCAACTTTTTTTAACACATGTGTAAAGTGTATTTTAATGACTTTGTAAAACTTACCTTCTTTAAAAAAGTGTTCATGAATAACTGTTACTTTATTACATATAATTGAACGATGTTTTCTTGTTTTTTACAAGCTTTTTGAAGCACTAAATTTTGAAGTATTTAAAAACATCATTTTTTCTGAAGGACAAACAATAAACGGAAAAAAGGATTCTACCCAAGAAAGTGAAAAAATAGAGAACAAAGCACCAACGTTTATTTGCAAAGGAGCGTCTTGTATCATGTAAGAATATTCTTTATGATTTTTGTAATATTCATTTATTGTTGCACAAATAATTCAGAACTTTTTTTTTGAAAAAAAAATAGACGATAAGTTACGTGTTAATTTGATGTTCTATAATTTAGAGAATTTTTATGAAATTCCGAGAAAGAGAGAAAATGTTTCAAAAAAGGAATGCTCTTGTAAAGCTATGTTATATCAGAAAATGAGACCAAAAATTACTGCTTGAAAAAGGGACTATATTTTTATGAGTGTTGTTGGTCAAGTGTCTTTTATGTCTTATGCCAGTGCGAAGTACTAAAGTGTGTTTATAAATGCTTTAAGATTCATAACAGTTAACTGAGTCTACTTCTCTATCTTTCGTTTTCTCTCTTTTAAATTTCATTAATGGGGAACAATAAAAGGAGTTTTTGTTAGAAGTAATAGTAATCCTGTAAATGTGTGATAATTAATATTCGTATTGATCTAATTTTCTACACAAGTAAGATAATTTACTTATTTTAATTTTTGTTTTCTTATTAAATTCACTCTAATCAAATGTATTGTATTTATTTTGATTTACAATCGCAATAAAAACTTATAAAGATATAAAAGGGGGGAAATATTTATTAACAAATTACAATGTATGAATAAAATAACTTTATTTTGAAGATTTCCTTCTACATTATGAGCTCAGAATATGTGATAGACTTATCAGTGCTAAACGAATGCCTATAACTTTAAAGTACTCATGTGCATCTATCATTTCCAAACTTAAAAAGAATTTTTATCTCATGCAACATATATTATCTTTTTTGATAAACTTCATTATACTTTTGTTATTTTCTTAAAAACTGATATTGAAAAATTATTTTGTCTATAAATAAACTGCTGTTTGTAGAAAATGCAACACCATGAAGGAATCATCAGAATCAAATGAAATTCGCAGCAAATGTCAATTATAGGATATTATGCAAATTAATAAAGTTTCAGAGCCATCGCGCGTGCGCGGCGCGCGCAGCGCCCTCTGAATTGATGCTGAAAGCGTATAAATAAAGTGCTGTAGCGGGACGTTGAAAAAAGTCTATGATTATTTGTTAGTGGCAAACGTTTAGTGAGACCTGAGTATGCCTCCACGACGGAAGAATAAGAAATTCAAGCAACTTACGGAGTTTGAACGAGGGAGGATAATCGGCCTTCGAGAAGGAGGATTTTCCTATCGCGCAATAGCAGCTCGTATGCAGCGGAACAGTTCCACAGTGATGCGAGTTTGGAAGCAGTGGACCGACGAGCACCGAACAACTCGAAAAACAGGCACTGGACGACAGAAGGTGACGTCAGAGCGCGATGATCGACACCTGCTCCGCATGGCGGTGAATGATCGCACAGCTTCCTCCAGGCAGCTGGCAGCACGTTGGTCTACTGCTACAGGTGTACAATTGTCGGCTTCGTCAATTCGTCGTCGTCTGCTGCGCCGTGGATTGCGTGCAAGGGTGCCTTTATACAGGATTCCCCTCACGGCGAATCATCGACGGCTGCGTCGGCAGTGGGCTCTTGAGCACAGAGACAGGCGAGCTGATTGGCACCAAGTTGTCTTTTCAGATGAATCACGCTTCAATTTGTGGACCCATGATGGCCGTGTTCGTGTTAGACGTTATGCCGGTCAACGCTGCCTTCCTGAGTGTATTATTGAACGACATAGTGGTCGAACACCCGGAGTTATGGTCTGGGGTGCGATTTCGTATCATGGACGATCCAATTTGATACGAATTCAGGGTAATCTCAATAGCAACAGGTACGTCCGTGAAGTGCTACAGCCCGAAGTCGTTCCTTTCCTTCAAGGCATCCCTGGAGCTATCTTTCAGCAGGATAATGCACGCCCACATGTTGCGCGGACTGTTCGAGACTTCTGTTCAGCACAACGCATGCAACTTCTTCCTTGGCCTGCTTATTCACCGGATATGTCGCCTATTGAGCACGTGTGGGATATGGTTGGTCGGCGTCTCGCTCGTGATCCGCGTCCTGCAGTTTCCAAAGACGAACTTTGGTTGCGCATACAAGCGATATGGAATTCTCTTCCTCAAGCAGATATTCAACATCTGTTTGACTCCATGCCACGTCGTATAGCAGCACTTATTGCAGCGCATGGTGGCTGCCCCAAATACTGATTTCGGACGCTTAATTTGTTTCTTTTGTTTTGAAAATTTCATCATTTATTTGTGTCAGTACAAGTCGTTTCTGCATTAAATTTCATTTGATTCTGATGATTCTTTCATGGTGTTGCATTTTCTACAAACAGCAGTATATTTACTATTTAGAAAAGCTCCCAATATTTTGAACGTATATATGTTGTTTATTTTCAAAGCGGCCAAAGTTCATTATTCCCCAAAAAATCAAGCTAACTATTTTAATATTAACATTTTCGCATTTTATTCTCATTTTAAAATAATCTGTATAACTAAAGTATTTAAAATCACAAGGATTTTGTAAAAAGAAAATTGGCTAATTTTTACGAGGGATATTCCGAAGGAAAGTTTTGTCCTATTTTTCACACGGAATCTTTATTGCCAAAATAATAAAAAATAAATAAACCATGGCATCATAAACTATACCTTATCCTATTTTTCGACATAGTCGTTATCGACATTGAGACATTTATTGTTGCGTGCAATCAGTTTGAAGAAACCACTCTGGTATAACTCTGTGAACTGCGATGCAAGGAATTGCCGTACAACTTGCTCAACCTCAGCATTGTTTTGAAAGTGATTTCCCTTGAGTGCGGCTTTCAATGCAAGGAACAGGTGACAGTTTGATGGGGCAACATCGCGGATGTAGGCCGGGTGATCCAATCTCTCCCATCCGAAGCAATGAATCTGATCTTGTGTGAGCCTTTGTGTGTATGACTTTGCGTTGTCGTCCGAGAGCACAACACCTTGACTCAAAAGCCCTGGTCTCTTTCTTCAAATGGTGGTCTCGAATTTGGGGACGTTGTCGCAATAGTGTGTCTCTTTGATGATTTCTTGATGGAGGAAATCAAAGCAGAATCACACCTTTCACATCCTTGCACACTGAGGCCATAAACTTTCCTACGGAGGGTGACACTTTGAATTTTTTCCTCACTGGTGAACTGGGAGGTTTCCACGTCATTGAGGCTTCCTTGTTTCTGGGTTAAAGAGGTGCACCCATATCTCATTGCCTGTAATGATTCTGAACAGGAACTCATTCACGTATATCGCATCAAGTGATAAAGACTAATTCCCATTCTTGCTCTCTTGTGATACGGGAGTCAGGGTTCTCGGCATTCATCTTGCAGACACTTTTCGGTAACCCAACACCTCATGGAGCATGTGATGGATCTGAGCACGACAATACGCAGTGTGGACGCCACCGTCGTCCGGACGGCGTCTGACACCATTATGCGCCTGTCCACTAACACCATGTCCTCAACACTAGTAATGTTGTTTTCATTCGTGGATGTGGAATTACGCCAACTTCGACCTTCATCCTCTACACTAGTAATGTCGTTTTCATTCGTGGATGTGGAATTACGCCAACTTCGACTTTCATCCTCTACACTCTGCTTTCCTTCACTGAACATGCAACTCCAGCGTCCAACCATTTGACGAGACATGACCTGTTCATCATATTTGATCTGTAGGCGTTTATGAATGTTTGACACCCTAGTCTAAGTGCTTATTCATACTGGATAACAGCACGCACTTCCATATCCGAACACGTTTCAGTACACGTTTGTCTGCCATTGTGATTTGTACTCTAATAACTTCGAGATCGCCTGTCTGCTGTTATTCTCTCTTGTTCATCTCTTTGTGCATGCGTCATTCTTCCTTCGTTGACGTTACTTCCCACTCTGAACCAGCGACGGGTGTGGATTCTTATGGCGGTTGTTTTTTTCACTTGGAGTACCATTAGCTCTTTCAAAAAGTGACGAAACTCACTTCCGAAACATCCTTCGTATAATATCATTTCTCTTTTATTTTGTAAATCCCATTTTAAAAGTTTCATAAAGCTATGGAGAAACATTTTAAAGAGATTTTATGATTTATTATTATTATTGTTCTATGAGATGATTTTTTAGTTAATAATAATTCATAAGTTACGAATCTAACTAAGTCCAAAATGGTGAAAAAATAACTTGATTCTAAATGAAATGAGGATTTAATTTCAACTAACACTTCAGAGACTGTGATCATTAGAAGGCTAAGAATTACTAAAAGAAAAAGGGTGATTAAAAATGTGTTGGATGCAAGAAGTGAATAATGTAAAATGTTCTTTAAAATATAAATGAATGATGATTCGAAACTCTGGATTTACTACCACATCAGGAAAGAAACTTTAGTAAGTTGACACCAAAGTACAACGATTTAATGGATTTATTACACCACCTGCACACGCACCATTTTAAATACCTCACTCAAATTTTGAAGAGAGATGAACTATAAATTGCAAAATATTATTTTAATTTGAATGCAACAATTCTTTAATAGGGAATATAGGTTGCATATTCTATTCATTTTATCACACAAAATTGTGCATATATATTTTTTTATTTCAAGTGAAATTTGTCTCTTCCATACTATGCTTTGTTAACTGGTCGAAATGTTATTTCATTAATTTTGAAAGGGACTAAGTCCACTTATAACCATATGAAACGTATTATTTTTATTTATGCTAACTGAGATTGTAAATTATATAATTTAAAAGAAGAAAACATTGTGCTGTCACATTATCAGTTACCAATATTTTTAAATTTATAAAATCTAAAACCATAAGATATCTCGATTTTGAAACTAATAGATTTAAACCACTATCAGTACAAATGGCTGTTATATATGAACTCTTAATGTGTGCCAAAAATAATAACTAATCATTTCTTTTCAATAGGAAAACACAGAAAATATGCATAGAATAATGTCTTTTTTTTTCCAGGAAATTCGTGAAGAATAATGAAAATATGAAACGAACTGATCAAAAAGAAATAACCTTCTACAGCGGTTGGTAAGGACAAATGTCCTCTGAGAGACATATGTACTTAATATTTACATGAAAAAAAAATAAAATATAATTCCTATAGTTGCCTGAATTATTAGTAACATAAGCTTTCTGCAGTTTCCTACATAAATAATGATTACCTTATCTAGCATTTCTAATTTACGTTCCATGTAGTATTCTTATTATATATAATGCCCTTACGCCCCTGTAATTTTCTTATTATGTCTCGGCTTTTGTAAATGAACAACATGAATTAGAGTATACGAGTTGAACACACATTCTGGTAATTTTTTCTCAGTTTCTTATTGGTTGGATTGATTTCTTATTAACAACACGTTAAAGCAACACGAGGGCTATTGGCGATGTCATTTTGACCCTCAGTCAGTTAAAGAGGTGGGCACCTGAGCTGACTCCACCCTCTCCAAAGTTCCCCACCATACCAATAGTAGGAGATGGGGCCTCGATCAGAATTAATGTGCATCAGCCCCTCTACAGGCGGGTCTTTAGTCGTATCAGGGCTCGAACTCACAACTTGAGGAAAACAACGCCAGTCGCGAGTTCACAACCATGACCACTAGGCTACCTCGGTGCAGTTTCCTATAGAATATAACTCTCTAATTGTGGAGTTTGTAAGATATCTCCATAATTAGGGAAAATATCGAAAATCCCACACACCATCTTCAATGAAACATTTTTATTTGATGAATTATAGATTCAAATCAATCTCCTTTTTACATTTTGTTTTGAAAAACTCATCAGCCAGTAAAAGTCAGTAAAAGTGTCAGTAAAAGTTTCTAATACAATGTTTACCAAATCTTTTTTGCCCAACTAAGTTTTTCTAAAACTTGGATGACCCCTATATATGATATACATAACTTTTAATATCTAAAAACTGACTAATTCGCTAAAAGAAACCTAATTGACGGGTTTCAGAAAAGAATGACTAGGAAATTGTTAAGAAAAAACAGAAAGCAATTTTCCAAACATATAATAGAGAACTCCCAATTACAACATAATTTTAGTGAAATATCTTTCTATAATGATATTTAATTATTAGTAATTATTATTTAATTAATTAATTATTTCAAGAAACATTGTGAGGTAACTTCTAGATGAGTGTAATAAATCTGGTGAGTATTTAGTGCTTGATGTTGGTTGCAGAGATATTTTAGTCTTCAATCAGAGTTTCAATTTCGTCCACTTGAGAGTCCTCTAGATTTTAAGATATCCATTCGATTTGAGTAAAAAAATTGCTTGCAGCCTTAAACCTGCATTCAACTAAGATGGAAGCAACAGTTTTCTTTCAAAGTTAATTTAATTTGGGTACTTCATCCTAAAACCATCGCTACTTTTATATTGAATAAAATTATAACAACCTTTTTTTTTTTTTTTTTTTTGCGGTTTTGATCTTTGGGACATATTCCCTTCCAATGATTATATCATCTAACGGAAGTGAATTTAGAAAATGTGTTTATTTTAAATAAGAAAATCTTTCAGGGGATAAAAAATTGTTTTCAGAGGATCGACTGTTAGAAGTACATTATCAGTCTCTTCATGTTACCCATGCAACTTTTCAAAACTTTTATTACTACATAATCTAATTAAATATATTTAATGAAATCAAATATATGTCATTGACCAAAGTTTAGTTTGAAGTTGTTTGCTTAGTATATTTAGTTTTTAAAAGATGTCGGAACTCATAAATGATGCATCATTTTATCTCTAGTTCCATGTATCTTTTAAGAAGCTCCCTTTCGAGAGCCTGTCACGGGGTTTGCATTTCGTTCTTCACAGAATAGCTTGAAGAAACGCTTGCATTATCTTTAACAGAAGAGACTCACATAGATTTTAGTACTTCATTAAGAATAAGCCAAATATTTTTACCTGCTAAGTTTTACCAATGAATAACCCAATGCACTAGAAATATATCTCAATTCTCGTCTTTCATTTATTAAACGTTTTTTATTCGCCCATCATATTAGGAATGCCTATTACATTCCAAAATGTTTATTTTTCATTGGTATATTCATGAAAGTGATTTTTTTAAACTTATAATTATCTATCTTTGGAAGTAGGGATGCTGTCTAATTATTAACAGATAACATTTCTTCAACAAAACCATTTTTATCAACAAATTAGTTATCAGTATGATTTCACAGTCTTTCAGAATTGGATCATCCATTTACACAGAGAATCTTCTTGATATCAGCAGTTCAACAAGCAATATCCTCACTTATTTCATTTTTTCTTCTGCTAAAAATGTGATTACTGAGTAGTATCCCGTCATAATTTTTCAGAACTATCTTAAGAATTATTGATATTGATTAAATTTTCTCCTATAATATGGTTTTCCCCACATTTATAGTAATAAGGAAGAATATTTCTTAACTAGCCTCAAGAATACGTTTGGTTTGGTTTTATTTACGCAGTACTAGAAGCAACACGAGGACTATTGGTGACGAAACTCGTAATTTTAAACCTCGGTCAAGTGACGAGGATGATACCAGAGCCTCTCCTAACTTCCACACCATGCCAATGGGAAGACTTTGGGCCTCGACAGATTAAGCGTGCATCAGCCCCGGCTACACGGCTGTTCTTTCATGGTATCAAGGCTCAAACCAGCGACTCAACGAAAACAACCGGCCGCGAATCTGAAACCATGACCACTATGTTACAGCTGCCCCCAAGTTTACGATTGACAGTTTCAATAAACAAAGTCTTTGATATTGCTCTCTAAAAATTCTTTAAAGTTTGGAAGTAAATTTAAATCTGGATTTACATAAGTCACATATGTTTCACCTTCAAATGCGCCTCAAAAGATGACCTCGTTTCATTGATTCGTTGGTAAGTATTGTTGATATAAAAACAAAGTGGTTCATCATGGACAACAGGTATGAAACCAAATGTTAAATATTCTACTGAATACCATTGAACTTTTTTTGGCTTGAACTACTCATTTTATTGTACGACAGAAAGAAAGAAGTGTGAAATAAAATAATATTTTTATATTTTAGCATTTATTTACTTTATTTTTAATATAAAATTTAATTATTAGTATGTTCTGGAATAAGGTTATCAAATATACATATATGCGATAGATTCCTTTGTTTATCATTAATAATACTTCTGTGTCCACTATAAGTACTTATTTATTTTTCTCTTATATCTTCAGCCTTATCCGAAGGTACACGACAAGGACCTTTTCTATGACCTTTCATATATCGTGCGCAATTGTAGTAGTAGCTATGTACGTCACACGGAACTTATCCTCCTCAAACCCTAGGTCAACTTTGAACCATAAATTTTAGAATAATTTGTATCAATCGGTTTAAATACATGAAAAAGTACTGAAAAAATGTTTATAAAAATTATTTTAATTTTCATTTTTGAGAAATTGTCTCCTGGAGGAGACATTGGGACAAAATTACATCATAATATTAATTTAAAATATTTCTTTAATCTTAATTTATTGAGTAATTCATAATAATTATCATAATGAGCATGATGTAAAATTTGAATCACAAAATATTCCTGTCCGAACTGTTTGCAGAAGAGTCCTAGCTTCCAAAATTTATCATTGTTTTTTTTTTCTCTCTCTCTTTACGATTAAATAATTTCTCAATTTTAAGTTGTTTCTTATTGAAAACTCGGGATTTCCAAGAAATGTTTCTGCGAATACGGGAGTTACAGTTTTTTCTGCCCATTACATTCGGATTCTGGGAAATTTTAAATTAGACATAATTGCAGTGATCACTAATTATGTTTCATTTCATTTTCTGATAGATACAGATTCTTTCCTATATCCTTTAAATATTTACATTTGGTGAATTCAGTTAGCAATTAAAGAATATCATTCCGAGCTGAAATATATGTCATAATTATAGTTTCAAATCGAGTGATTTTGACAGCCATTGACCCAATGTCTCCTACAGGCGACACTGAAATAACAGCGTTCTAAATCCGAAGTGAGAAGATTTGAGCAAGAAATTAATAATGTAATATGTAAACAGCAAGTTTAAGGAATTCAACAGTGTGATTAATAATTTTTTATTACACAGTTAATAAAAAATATGGACACTTAGCGATCTCAAGCGTATAATTTTCTTTCTCTCGGAAAACACCTTTTTCATTTTACTATAAATAAGCTACGAATGCAAAACGTTCACTAAAAATCCTTTTTTTTTTCAGAACTACCATCTATTAATAAAAAATTTGATTAATTATGGGTACCAATGACGCCTTTTATTTAACTTGGCGGCATTTTTTGAAAGAGTTGTTTAGAGTCTCCTACAGACGACGCTGGGACTGAGGAGGTTATATTGAGGCACTTGGCCAGAATTTTCCCATTTCTAATAAATTTTCCATTTTCCAGGGAAACCACAATAAACTCTAGTTGATTTTTGATGAAACTTTTAAGTGTGGCATTCAAATGAAATTCTTGTAATAAAAGCTTATTTCAAACTGAGATACTAACAACTCCCCCTCCGCTTTCAATACAAGTTAAATCGTAGTAGTCGATTGAGTTTTAAGCTCTAGACGAGATATTTTCAAATTGCCTCCCTTTTAACTATAAAATTTCCCCCTCCGTGGGGCATGAGACCCTCGTAGAAAAGCACTGTCTTATGTGTAAAATTGTTTTAGGCATTTACAAATTACAACTAAAAACTATTGGAACACACAACTCCCATTAATATAACTTTCAACTTAGGAAATTAGGGCTTTCTTAAAATACAGTTTTATAATATGGTTGCAGATATCTTTAATTTGCTTTTGTATCCTTTACGTATAATAACATTTGTAAAATATGTATTATGTACGTATTAATTTACATATAATAGCATTTTGACATCGTAACTTTGAGCCTCGGTCAACTGACGGGGCCGACACCTGAGCTGGTACCTCCCTCTCCAAACTTCCACCCCAAATCAATAGGAGAATGTCAGACTTCGGCCAGATTTAACGTGAATAATCCACACTATACGGGAAATCTTTAGTAGCATTAGGGCTCGAGCCCATGACTCACCAAAATCAACGCCGGCCGCGACCAGAACCACCAGGCTACAGCGGTCACATTATTATTAAAAAGTAAAATGAGACATGAAAAGATCTAAGTAGTTAATGCCTGTTTCTGCTTCATCTTTTGAACCCTCTAATTCATTAACCTCTTAAGCCACGATTTAATTCTGGAAATGTTTGCTGTAAAGCACAGGAGTCTCGCTTCGAATGCTGTGGAATCTTTAGATAGAATTTTTTCTATCCAATTGCAGGAATAGGTTTTGGAAAATGTACCCAATTTTTAGCATTCCTTCTGTTTAGTATGTTGATATGAGACGGATTCCCACGTAATTGCACAGCTTGGTTTTAAAACTTTTTCCTCACAATGTCTTTTCTCTCAGACTTTGGAGCTGAGCACATAAACATCCTTTTTATTGTTCTATCATAAGGTTTTCAGCATTTTAACTAAAAAGATCAGAAGTTGCTCAGTATGGAGTAACTTATGATCTTTTTAGTTTAAATGCTGAAAATCTCTTCAGCATATTTTTTCTGTTTTTGAATTCAGTTCCCAAAACACTTGTATTATATTCCAATAAGTATAGATACAAATTAGGTGATGAGTACCAATTATCCAAGTAAAGTATTTTCCTAATGCAGATTTTGAGGCTATACTCTTTCAGGGGTAAGAGTATCATTAACCTTGTCTTGATCAACATGTATCTTAAATAGGCAGCAATACCTTATTCTGACTCCAAATCTTTGCTCGTTTGGATTCAATAAACTGATTAAAATTCAATGAACCTTTATATTTCATCACCAATACGTCTATCAATACCATATTTTTTCGGCGTATAAAAATATCGATTAAAAAGTCAGCTATATTTCGAATCTTTTTCATTTTATTATTTTCCTCCACTTTTTCGTTACCTGCAAAATGCAAGAAAACTGTTATTCCCCATATTCGCCTGTGAAGTATACTCATAGTTTGTGAAAATATTGGAATGTGCACTTCGTCAATCAATACATTATTATGTTCGGTGTTCTCACTTGTGACATGATAATTCATAGCGCAAAATATCCCTTTATCTTGTCGACAGTTTCCATTCTACATCTTCTTTTTGCCCAGCAAACCTATTGGTTTCTGTCGACAATATTTCCCAAAATTTGTCAATCATGATCACTTTAAAACCTTCTAAGGGAGTAGGTTTAGTACGTAACTGATCAAAATCAAAGAATTTATCCCAGGAGCTTCTGTATATAAATTCCTTTATTTCTACTTCTTCCCAAGCCCATTCTTTCAGTAAAGCATTAGAAGTTCCAAAATTTCAATATCTGGTAGACGTCTAACATGTGTTTCGACTTAGTATTTCAATAAAATCCCTATTTGTCTCATTATCATTATAAAGGGATGTGCTTTTGTTTTCTTTCGCCAGTTTTTCATAATCATTCTCCAATCAATATTATCTTCTGAAAATTCTTTGCTAATTTTGTTCATTTTTTATGAGGTTTATTAAAAAAAATATAATACATCGATGTTTCCAAATAGGCTTGCTAACAATTACTGGGCAACTCATATCAAAAGTTGTGCATGTTTAACCATCCACGCATACTTTATATAACATGACCAGTATAGGTCATCATTGCGCAGTTAATCATTAAAAGTTCATTACACAGGAAGGCTAGGAGGCTCATGACTAGAGAGCTAACATTTTTTAGTTAGAATTTTATGAAGTGTTGAAATTTAGGCAATTTCTGGCATGTCTTTCTTACTACAAATTTTGGAACTTGAAAACATAACTTTGCTTTTTTCGAAAATTCAATTCAGTGTGAATGAACCTCCTGTGAACTCAACGATTTGTCACAATTAGTCCGCTTCGCCGACTAAGTAGAATGCATATTTTAATTATGGAGTTATATAGGAAGGAATGAGGTACGACAAAATATTTCAAGTAAATGCATGCAATCCAAATTACAACAAATCTAATGAAAAAAAAGGGATTAGTTATATAGGACTGTTAACTGATACCATTTGAATTTATAATTTACATGTGTATTATGTTTGTTTCCTTAAAGGGAAACAAAATTCACAGATATTTGGTATCCACATATATACACATACAACCAACCCTAAAAAAATAATTGGTTAAGAAAAAGGTAAAAATGAGTTTTTCAGTCCAGATTTTTAGATTTTTTTTTTTTTACTGAACATTGATTATTTTTAAAAAAATCAATAGTGATTTTAGTGCCAAATATCTATATAACACTAACCAAATTATTTTTTAAGAAATTAATAGTTTGTAAGGATGCTTGTCGTACTCATGATAATTGAAAAAAAAAAAAAAACTATTTAGAATTTGTGGTTGAGCTTTTGTTTGAAAATTAAATGAATGTAACATTAAAAACAGTAAAGCAAACTTTGTAAATATATTTCCAGGTGATATGAGTACAAATGGATACTTTGTTGGTTTCATTCCTTTATTATACTCAGTTTAAACGAATTTATTAGTATACATGAATATTTCTATTTCATGGCTCAAATTTGAACAAGATTTTCATTCTGGAGCTCATTTATTTCACTTTTCATCAGCAATGAATTTTAGAGCCTTTTTAATCATTCAATTTAGTAATGGATGACGTTTCGACACATTCTAGAGAAGGAATTTCAATCTTTGATATTGTTCAAAAGTTATATATATTTTTCTTATCACATCTATTATACGCTGGGAAAGTCTTAAATTCTATTTCTCGAGCTTTTAAGTATTTCTTGATAAGGGAAGTTAGAATAGAAACAATAAGAATTTGCAAAGAAACACTTTATGAAACATTTGTAGAAATTAACTTGATGAGTCTGCGGCAAAATGGCGAGAAAAGAAGTTATAAAATTAATGCGTTTTATATCAAATGTTTGTGTTGCTTAGATTTTAAGCATAACATATTTGAGGAAATTAATATTGTAAACAAATTAACGCAAAATATAAGAGAGAAGTAATGCTTTACCTTAAATAGCGGTTTTCCAAATCCTCAGAAATATCAGAAATGGCAAATCCTTTGAAAGTTTTATTTATAGATGTTCAATTACTTGAGAAAATCAAAGTAGAGCCAAGTTTGAAACTCTTGAGAATGTGGTATTTTCTGAGCTAGTGTACAGAAACATCCAGTTCAAATTATTATTGTTATTTTTGGTACAATTAGTAGCAGTAGAATCGTAAAAGCGATTTCATTTTCGCCTCTCGCATACCATTTCATTTCTATTTCATGCATTGATTCGAAAGCTGCGAGGAATCACGGTAGAACTATTCACTTAACAGCTGTGAAGAAACATTCTCATTATTTTCATTTTAACGAATTTCGGGTTATCTTACAAGAGTTATGTCTCTCCTACCACTCGATGGTATTCGTGGTTCGTTCATACGTGTGACCTTTTCGCTCCGCTGCCTGAATGGGTAATCCATGGATACCCCTACACATAATCCTGGAGACAAAAATGACCCTAATGGTAAGAAAAATTTTGGCTTGCCATTATTGGCAGAAAATGGGGGGTGGGGTGGGGTGGGGGGTACTTGAACAGGAATAATCTGAGGCTTATATGGAATCGGGAAGGAACGATCTCAGACCAGACTTTTACGCTTCTCAATTTTGGGAGACTGCGGCAATGAACCATTTGATAAAACTCCATATCACCTCAAATATATTTTTAAGACAAACTGTTAAAGCTTGCCTGTTTATAAGAGGAGAACCATTCATCGTGATTTAAAAGTGGGACCGATTTTTCCATACATT
Source organism: Nephila pilipes (assembly GCA_019974015.1). Lineage (NCBI taxonomy): Eukaryota > Metazoa > Arthropoda > Arachnida > Araneae > Nephilidae > Nephila > Nephila pilipes. The sequence goes on along the minus strand of BMAW01098046.1, from coordinate 21,383 downwards.
AAAAGGCCATAACTTAACTTCTTTAATAAACACCTACAATTTCCCAATGCTTTACTCACTAAGGACAGAATCAATCTATGACCTGAGAAAAACATCGTCAGATAAAAAGGACTTAGTGTCAACTATACTCGGTGTTGAAAATTCCCACAACAGCTAAAAGATCCAGAGTGTCCTATCAATCCCGCGAGAATGTTACTAAATTTAATTTTAATAATTAATTTTAACTAATATTTAAAGTAAATATTAAATAAGAAATATGTGAACAGAAAAAAATTTAATTGTTACAAAAAGAAAACATATTGTTTATATATATATATATATATATATATATATATATATATATGAATTTGCATGTATCATTCCACCCTTCCCTTACTTTTGGATAGTAATGATAACAATGAAAACAGCTTTTAAAAAAAGAACAAATTGTGAAGCATTTTTAAAAAAGGTAATTATTTGAATTTTCTCATACTTTATATATGTATATATACGTTCTTTTTTGAAAAGCTGCTTTCTTTATTGTTATCGTTACTATCGAAAAGTAAAGGAAGAGTGGAATGATGCATGTAAATTCATCAAAAAAAAACCGTTACATGTTTCATAATAAAAAATTTAAATAGTCTTGTTGCTCTATTACGAACTTCTTTTTCGATGAGTAGGAAATGACGATAAATTATACATTTTATATATAAACTAAAAGAAGTTTATATAAATTTCTATAAGATATAAAGGGGATTTAGTGTCTTAAAAGTAATATTTTTGAAATTATTGCAGGTATATTACTAGTCTTCAAATGAATAAACAAGTTAAGGATTTATATGTTTATAAAAGATTCAATTTTATTTTCAAAGGGCATTGAAAAGTATGAAAAAAAAGTTCTTAGGGTTGACATACAATTTTACTCTTTTTCTATATTTTAATAATGACGTAAAATACTTTGTAGCTACAAAAAATATGAAAATTTCCAAAATAGAAATTTATTGTTAATTGAGTGTGTACCAACATCCTAAAGTGTTAACTAATTAAGATTAGTAACTTGATGAAATGATGCATGAGAAATATGAATTGTTTATCAGAATTATTAACTTTGTGTGATGGTGTTATTTAAAAATGGAATATTCATTAAGAAAAATCAAACTATCAGTGATTGATTGGAAAATCTGGCAACCCGGTTTGAAATTGCATCTAAAAATACTATTCAGCTTTAAAGCCAGGTTTTAGCAAAAAAAATACTGCAGAATGATTTGTAATCAATATATATTGTCTTTTATTTTAAAAGTAATTTTAATGTATTTTTATATATTACTCTTTGGGAAAAGGTAAATACTATTATACATTAACTTATTTCGCTTTATATTTTGTGATTATTTTTAGCTAACCATAATAAGTACTTTAGAATAGAAAGTTATCAAAGGACAAGATTTTATATATATTTGTTATTCTACAATTAATCGTGTAATGTAATGCAGTCTAGTAAAAAAAAGATTCATAAAGTATGTGAAAAAGAATAATTTTTACTTCAGGGAAAATTATATAACATAAATGTAATTAAAAATTTATCATCCATAATGTCAATGAAATTATATGAATTCTAATTAGAGTATAAAACACATTACAAAAATTCACCAACAAATATATTTTACAGACCGAAATTACAAATTTAGCAAGCATAATCATACTTTTGTAATAATATAGATCAATGCGAAATACAGTGTATTAAACAAAAATGATTCATAGTGCTCTGCAACCAATCTTTAAGCAGTACATCATCTATATCATTTAAAGTTTCAAACAACATGCTGATTACTGTATAAAAGTTGCATAGTGATAATTAACATCTTTTATCTTTAAAATCCAAACATTAAAAATAGAAATTAGTTCCTGATGTGCGAAATTAATTTTACATTTTATATCAAGTACTTATTAATTTATTTGCTTAGTAAAATAATTAATTTTTATGCTTGGTATTGAGCTGGTAGATATTTTTCTTTTAAAAACTCTTTTAAATATGTATATTAAAAAGATAAAATAATTTTCATGCTTTAAAGTTCTACCCCATTTATTTATATCTGAATAATTTTATTTATCTTTTTAATATAATTTTGTTACTTTGGATCCACATTTCGAATATATCCTTGATTGGACAAATTTAGAATAATAATTCCCGAGAGTTTAATGTAAAGATTAATCTAAAATACATGAATAGACTGTTGCGCTACTATCACCTTTAAGCTGCATATATATTGGAGTGTCTATTTATATTACTATCTATATTTTGTAAAAGTTTGCTTCCTTTTGAATGGCTATAGCTTTTTTTGTTATAGAAAATCGTAAATAGTAAAGACAATATCCTTTATTGCTTTATATATCCTTTAAAAACCTATATATAGTATTTAGGGACGTATAATAATATTTAGAATTATTATACTTATATTTAGAATCACACAATGAAAATAGTATTTTCAGTACTCTTGTTTTAATTTCGAAATAAATAATACTATCTTAGCCGATTTGAATAAACTGATTTATAATCATAACATTGCGCTAATTATAGACAGAGTGGTGAACAGATAAGTGTGAAATTTTTCAAATAACTTTCCGATCTAGTAATTATGCCGAATTCTAAAGACTTAAGATTAATGAGAGTAACAATTCTTGCGGCAGATATCTCTGTCATTGTGTTTAAAACTCCACATTTCTGGAGCGAAAATCCAGAATTGTGGCTTGCTCAACTGGAATTGCAATTCGCTTTGGGAAATATTTCAATCGATTTTGCGAAATCTCACTATGTTATACCAACTCTAAATAAACTGCGATTTAAATTATGTTTCTGATATCCAGAAACAAAAGTTAAATAGCCGCCTGAGGCTGTGTGTTATAAAGTCATTAAGGCTAGACTAGCAAATTACTAACTGGAATTGAATTAGGTGATAAAAAGCTTAGTTTTTTTTAAATGAAAAGCTTGTGCCGACTACCAACGTCGTTTTTTGATGTCATTTTGACTGCGGAGCTGTAAGGAGAATTGAAGAAAAGGAACAAACGATCTTTTCTCCACTCACTTAAGTTTTAAATTTGTAAATGTTAAGTTTGAGATAAATGAGTGGTTCTTTGCCTCTCAAGAAGGATGAGAGTAAATATTTCGAAAAAATCGTTTGCTTAAATGATTATGGAAGAGATTTGCTCCCGAGTGATTGGTAACAAAAATATTATTATTATTATGTGTTGTTCTATAAATTTTAGAATCGGTCTACTGTTGTAATGATTGGAGATGTTTCTGTTTACATTAAAATAAGTATTATTTAAAAGCTCCAACATTTGAAGTTTCTTTTACGTTTTCGGTGTGGCTAGTTAGTTTTATGGAACTAATTAATTTAATTAAATTAATGGCTAAAGTGAAATGTTTAATATAACAGCTCTCCGGAACGACAGAAAAGTTGCTTGCATTCCGCACACCTTCTGAAAGGAAATAACGGGGAATTGACGGTTTTATTAACACACTCCTTCCCCATAAGCTTAGCTTCTTACAAAATTTCATCCTCATTGTTGAAAAATTAATGGATCTAACGTTTTGTTCATTTATCTAATTTTTTTGGTCATTAGTCTTAGTTAATTTGTCTTGCGGAGTTAATGAACCTTTGAAGCATTTCTTGTTTGAAGTGTATGCAGGTATAAACATTAAAGTAACGTAATGACATTCAGGAAACGTCGTGGCTATATAAGCCACACTAATAACTTCATCTATGTGTATGGCTAAAAACTGTGTGTATAGTTAAAAAGGCATATAAAATGTACTTTGATTGCATTCTTAGAGATATGGATAAAAATTGGTCACCTGATATTTTGCGCATAACTTGTACAACTACACTTACTGAATGGATAAGAGGAAGCCGCAAAAGTATACTATTTGTTGTTCCATTGGTTTGACGGGAGCAAAAAAATCAAATTAATATTATTTTTACTTTTACCAACAGGCAATTCGAGTAAAATGTGCCATAAGATCAAATTAATATTAATTTGATCTTATGGCACATTTTACTCGAATTGCCTGTAGGTTCTCTCAGCACTTAAACCTGCTTCTTACGAGGAAGACTTACCTGTTCCTGATTGTAATTTGAAAACAATTGAGGATCAGACAAAAGTTAAAATGAAAACTAATAACATGTTGAAAAATATATTCTTGAATCTCGTGTCATGTAGCCTGACACCTGATGATTTGGTCTCTGATTTGAAACTTTCGGAACATCAAGCAGAAATATTAAACTCTAGGATACAACAATAGAATCAAAGTACGAAGATATTCATGTTTAAAATGAAAATAGAACTTTATTAGAATTTTTTAAGAAAAAATTCGATGTATTGCTATACAGTTGTGGGTGGGTTCGCTAGGTATTGAGCGTAATGCGAAAGATTTGCGAATTTTTATAGATTCTTCTGAAACTAGTTCGAAAACAATGCTACTGCAACAAACATAAAATAACGACTAACTTTCGTCAGTATGCAATGGACACGCGGGAAACTTACAAAAACATGCGCTGCTGTTGGAAGGAATCAAGTATAAAGATCACGGGGGGCACATTCGCTATGATTTAGAAGTTGCTGCACAGTTGACTGATTTATAAGGCGGTTTCACAAAATATTTCTGTATGTGTGTGGCTTTTTGTATTTATGGAACAGCCGAGACACAAACAACCTTAAAAAAAACCAAATATTGGTCTAAGAAAGTCGAGTAAAATCCCTTTCATTCTACTACATTTAAGAATTGATGGCTGAAGTTTATCAAAACTCTTAGTAAAGAAGGCCAAGATTTTAGGTATTTGAAGGAAATGTCTTCTGCATTAAGTGAAATAAAGTTGAAAGAAGGCATTTTATTGGGTTATACAAGTGTTGAAAGATCCAACTTTTGATGCTAAGCGCAAAAATCTAGAATTGGCTATTTGATCATTATTTTTTTCATTTCATTTAAATCAAATTTGATCATCATTTGGTTGATTTTTGGGTTACAGAAGCGATGAAGATTATGTTGCGATAATTACTGATTTATTAGACAGATACAAAAACATGGAGTGCAGAATGTCATTAAGAATTCACTTTTTGCATTCACACCTAAATTTTTCCTAAGTAATTTGGGAGAGGAGAACGAGGGAAAAAGTGAATGTTTTCACCAAAATATGCTTACCATGGATAATCTTTACCAAGGGCACAGGGACTCTAAAATGATGAGTGATTACTGTTGGTTTCTGTTTAGTGAGATTGGTGAGATATCATATAAAAGAAACATTTTTCCTTTTTTTGTCAATTCAAGTTGTTATTAGGCTTTATATATATTATCATTGTAGTTATTACGCCTTATTTAATTTCTTTTTTTAAATGATTTTTTTACTCTTATGAAGTAAACAGGGTTATAATCAGTTTATAAATATTTTTATTATTACTTCTATATCACCCCAGTATATTTAAAAAAAAATGTGATATTGATTATTTCACTGAAAATATAAGTTTTTCACTGCATTCAGCACCCGAAATTAGTTAATTATACATCTTTACTAACCAGTTGCAGAAAAAGGTGAAATTTATTAAGTAGTTTTATTAAGAGTACAAAAAAATGATAACCGACCGATAGATTTGACAGAAGAAACAAAACTTGTTTTTGATAAGCGTAAAAATAGTCTCCAGTACCCTTCACAAAATGCGCAAATCTCTTTATTGAGTGACTTTTCAGAGTGAACTTAAGGTTCCGTTTTAAGTCAGAAAGAAGACGATCAATGGAAAACTTAAGCATTTTTTTCGAGGAAACTTTCCCCGGACAAGCGCTGATATAATGTACAAGTATATGACCGTGAGTTATTAGCCATTTACTCATCCGTACGTATTTCTTACAAGTTGGAAGGTCGTAATTTTGTGATCTATACCATTCACAGGTCTATACCATTTGTGATCTATATCATTCAAGTTATGCTTTCATCCAGAAACATGAAAAATGCTCTCTTCAAATTCGGCATCTTGGCTGGATCGACCAGTTTTCGACGGAAATACGATACATTGCAAGTTCACTTAACGTAGTAGCTACTAGTTTGTCCTGAGTCTCAATAATTCAAATGCTTTTGCCAATGGATTAAAAAGAATTAACTAACACTCAATTATCCAACGAGAAATTTCTGGTTTTGAAATCTAGTACTAGTGCTTCGAAGTTCCAGTTTCTTAAAGTTCCAGGAATTGATACGGAGCTTTTTTGCGTTGTATTGACAGAAAGATGTCGTTCATTCTTTCCAAACGAATTTAGGTGATGCATTTATGATAATCTACCCAACTTGGCACACCCATTAGTAAAGACTTACAGTTAAGGTAATTGGAGATCGTTTTGTCTGTCCAGGTTATAACAAGGATGGCGCAGAATGGACTCCTTATTGCGTACTTTATCAGAGAGGTAACTCTAATGTCGTATGGTAAGCATCTGGAGCACATCTGGTCCCTCATCAACGCTTTGATCATATTCATATCGACTTGGTTGATCCACTTCCTTCATCTCGAGGTTATGCATGTCCTCACTTGTGTGGATCAATTTTCACGTTTGCTGAAGCCATTCCTCTGAAGAATATTAAAGAAAAAATTGCTTTCGAATTTTATTCCAATTGGATCCCCAGGATTAGAGTTCCCGAGAGGCTTACTTCGGATTAGGGATGGCAGTTCGGAAATCGACTATTTCAGGAATTCTCTAGACTTCTTACAGTGAAGGTAATTCATACTTCTTATTATCCTCAAGCCAAAAGCTTAGAAGAAAGATTTCACCGTTGCTTAAAATCTGTAATTCGAGGTTTCGTTACGGATAGATGGATGACTGTGTTACCTTCTAACTCATTAGGAATACAAACATCACTCAAAAAACCCTTACAATGTACGGTAGCAAAGATGGTGAATAGTGCTTCTTTAAAGTTACCTGGCGAATTTATTACCAATAACAAAACTTTGTCAATCAATGATTTTCTTTCATCTTTGCAACATCGAATGCTGTCTAAGACCAATTCTGACCTCGCAACATTACAAGAGAAAAATCTTTATTCGCAAGGAACTTAATAATTTTCCCATGTTTTTCTTTGACAAGATAGACTTACTAAATCTTTGGTTCCTCCATATAGTAGACCTCATCTTGTTATTTCTAGGACTTCAAAACATTAAGAAATCCATGTGGATTCTCGTCAGTAGACGATGAGCTTCGACGGACAGAAACCTGTGATTCATCGCGTAATAATTCAAATTCGTTGAGTGATTTTTAACATCTGATTGTGTTTTTCAGGCTGTGTGTGACAGCCCTGAAGCTCTGCGATCGTATTTAAGCTACATATATACGTCTTTAAGCTGCAGAAGAAGTACGCATGCACCAAATTCCAGCGACCGACAGCTATTTATTGTAAGGCCTTCTCTTTCGAATTGCAGTTCCTCTTGTTTCTGAAAACAATTCCGTATACCCGATGTCCTCGTTCACTTTAAAGTTTTTGTTTGTTTGTTTGTTTTTCCAGAAAAATGACAAGTGAACAAAGAATTGTTGTGAAATTTCGCATGAAACTTTTGAAAAACCGCTACTGAAAATTATAATTTATTGAAAGATATGTATGGCAAGTAATGTCTATCGCAAGCACGTGTTTTTGAGTGATTTAAGCGTTTTCAACATAGCCAAGAAGACGTTAAAGATGACTCACGCACGATCACCCTTCCATGTCAAAATCGGATGACAAAATAGGAAAAAAATGGTAATCTGGCTCGATCTAACCTTCTGTTAAGTATTAGTGCAATTTCTGATACTGTAGAATAGACAAAGAATCCGTACAGCAAATTTTTCCACCAAGACAATGCGCCGGATCATTCAACATAGTTTGTCAAGAGGTTTCTAGCTAAGTACAGCATCCCAGAGTTAGAATCCCAGTGTTGCCATCCCGTTGGCAAGATCCGGTGAATAAGGCGAATGCCATGTTCACCGGATCTTGTTCATTGCGACTTCTATTTGTTTCCTAAGGTGAAATGTGCATTAAAAGGAAAGAGATTCGATTCCATTGAAGATGTGAAAGAGAAAGCGAGTCTTGTCATGAAGGAGCTGATAGAAGACTTCCAGCACTATTGCGAGCAATGGAAGATTCGCATGGGGCGTTGTAGAGATCGAGGAGGAGTATATATTGAACGTGAAAGTAATATATATGATATAATTTAAGTAAATATATATGACATCAAAATGAAGTATTTTGCAGCTTCAGTATCGTTATTTAATAGCCATATTTAGTATGTGAGATTCTTTTATTATTATCCATATTTTGTAAAAGTTTATGTTTCTTATGAATACCAACTGTTTTTGCATAGAACATTGTAAATAGTATTTTTAATTCGCCCGTTTTAATTTCAGAATAAAAATGTTATATTTATCCACTTTGTGTGTGTGTGTGTGTGTGTGTGTGTGTGTGTGAGAGAGCCAGAGGGAGAGAGCGAGGGGGAGGGGGGGGGGGGGAGTGAGAGAGGG
>BMAW01098041.1:0-15408 GCA_019974015.1 Nephila pilipes | reverse complement strand
TAGAATTAGATTCGTTAAAGTCTACAAAATTCAAAAAAAAAAATACTAAATGATTTGATTATTTTCAGGATTGAAAGCAAGCTAAAATACTAAATTTTCTCTTTTTTGAATGCGTTTTAATAACAATTTATTTGCGAGGTATAATATATATAAAATCAAATGTCATATCACACACTATCAATTATTTCAGTAAATCACGAGTATCAAGGAACTCAAGTGTCATTGATTTTCGATAGTTTGTTGACTTTTTATGCACAAATAAAATGGAGAATATATTAAGATTCTTCAATCAGAATACATATTTCCAAAGTTTAGTAATGAACTATATTTAATAAAAAATTATGATATTGTCACAAAATGTTGTGAGCGTATGTATATATATATATATATATATATATATATATATATAATACATTAAAATACAATAATATTTTACTATCTATAACAGCTAAGAAAACTTGGTTTTTGTTTGATAAATTATTATTTGATGAGAATAGCTTCTAGCATTTTCAATTTTTATTGCAAAGAAAAGGCAAAAGTACTCCTATTTGAGTTTATTAATAAACATATCCTCATGCATTCCTATTAATAAAATTATTTTTTTTTGAGATTTAAACATTATCAAATCTTATAAATACTTGATCTCAGATAAAAATACAGTAATAAAAGATCAAAAGGAATTTATTTAGTAGTATTTTCATGCAGATCTTGGCAAATTGATAAGCATATAAAACGACTGATCTGATTGTTGAGACATTCTTGTTTGCTAAATTAATGCTTTAAAAATATCAGTTATTTCAAGATTAATTGTTTGGTATTACTAATTTTTTAAATATTAAATTAAGACAAACTTATGTTAAAAATATGTTTCCAAACACATATTTTAAATTCCATTATTCAAATGAAAATAAAACAACTGTCATGACTGAAATTATATATTCGACTACAAGCTGAAAGGAGTAAAATGGTGAATGTTTACTTCCTGGAAGTATTAAATAGATCACAATATTCTTGTTCTAGCATGAAAATTAAAAAGACATTTCTATGCAATGAGTAAGTTAACGCAACTACTGGCAGTGAAGAGATATTTATTGAATTGCAAAACAATTTAAGGAGAAGAAAAAAAAAAACTTAAACATCAAAAATCTGCAACGATGAAGCTTTCTCAATATACACGAGATAAATCACTTCACTTTTCTAAGCATCTGAATCTTGATGGTACCTAGAATCCATTCCCAACTGGTTCCAGATGGAGTCTTATTTGTGCGAAGTCATTATCACAAACAGGACTCATATCAGGAATCAGAAATTCTACAATGCTTTTAACAATTAAAATATTTTTTTAACTTGGTTTTCAAGACCAATATGAAATACATTTACATTTTCTATTGAAGTTATCTGAAACATTAAAAAATTACTCTAAATTAAGTTACATTATTAAATTTTATTAGAAAATAACAAAAAATAAAAGATTTTCTATCAAATTTATATCAGATGTGGCTATAAATGTAGCTCTCCAAAAAAATAAATATGATTACAATAATCAAATTTGAGTTAAAATTTTATTTACACTTGCAATGAAAATCTATAAATTCAATAGAAATCATAAGAAATGTTTATTATCATTAATAGTAATTTTTTGGAACAAAATGCTAAAATTGGCAACAATTCATATTTAACTCTTAAAATGATGACAGAGAAATATTTTAAATATATGTAAAAAAAATGTAAATAAAATATTTTTTTGGAAATACTAAGTATTTAGGCAAAAAATGTACATTGTGGCCTATATTAATTATCAAAGAATAACTTTTTTAGAAACATTATATGGATAAAATATTTTATAGAAGCGTACCCATAAAGAATAAGCAGCAAGAATGGGAACTGGACTTGACAATGCTCTGAAGATAACAGTTGGCGAGGAGTTTAGATTAAGATGAAACTTTGCTCCAGAATATTGTTTGGAGTTTTAGTGAGGAACTTACTTTCTTCAGTAAATTGGAACAATGTCTAAAGATTATTAAGAATTTAGATGCAAAATAGAAAGGTCTCAAGTAATGGAACATATTCCAGATCAGTATAAAAGTCGAGACTATATTTCTATATGATTTTCAAAAAAAACGTGCAAAGTACTTATTCTCTAATTGAGAAAATGCTATTATTATTATTATAAAACAATAAATTTAGAGATTTTCATGCATTTATATATACATGAAACAACTATTTTTTTTAAAAAAAAAAATAATAATGATCAAATTTCTATTTTTCTTCATAAAATAGTATTGCAAATCATTCTTCAATAAAATTAATTTGCAAATTTTATTAACAATGATATTTTTTTTGCTAATTTCCATTTTAAAAGAAGCAAGTATCTTTCCTGGGGAATAAAAGAGATCAAAGTTTTGAATTAAAAAATTTATTTAATATGGTTTTATTCTATGTAAAACCTCTCTTTCTCACAAGTATAATAGTAAGTATTGACATTAATAAAACAAATATAGATCAAATAATATAATAAAAAAGATAAGTTTGGAAAGTTGATTGGAACATTAATTTTTGAAGTTTTACCAGGAGAAAAGAGAAATTTCTTAAAAATTCTTCTTTTTCTTTAATAATTTAAGATTCTAAGTTATACGATCACCTTGTATATATTTTTCGTCTTTAATGCTAGTATAATATATTTTTAAAACAATATTCAAGTTTTAAAGCTTTAAAATAAAAATAATTAATTCTTTATTACTATTAATATATATATATATATATATATATATATATATGAATGAAATGAAATGTTATGAAATTTACATGAAGACTCTCTCTTAAAATGATGCTTTAAAAATTTCTTAGTGTATTTATTCAAATGTGAAAATAATTACCTTTGTGAAATTTGCAACAAGATTTTCTCCGGAATTGATTCTTTACGAATTCATTCGCATATTCCTATGAATGATAAGCTTTATGTTTGTGTTATATGATATAAATCTTTTGCTTAATGTTGTTACCTGGAAGCAATAGAATGCATAGAGGTTTTTTGCACAGCATGAAATACTAAGATGTTTATTAATATGAGGACAAATGGACTTACGAAAGGAATAGTAGCCTTTGTTGCTTTATATTCCTTATAAATATGAGGAAAAATGCACATACAAAGGGCAAAATAACCTTTGTTGCTCCCTACCCCTAATAAATCAATCAACTTAAAATCACACATATTCACAAAGAAATCAAATTGGTCTAAGGCTTTGGAAATTTAGAGCAAATTTTTCCTCCAAAAGTAGTTCCTTAAATCATTTGTCTATTCTTATGAATGAAAAAATGTTATTGGTAATCACAGGAATGCTTTTGCTCTCTGTGGATACTTAAAAAGACATTTGTTATTTACAAAGAAATGGAAACTTTACATCGGTGAAATTTGCCACACTTTTTAAAATCTGATATATTTTATACCGGCGATGGATCATACAGAAGAAATTACTTTGAATTTTAATGAAGATGCATAAGCTTTTCTTATCAATGTAATTGTTTAGCTGCAACATTTTGGATACATGTCACAAAATTAATCTATGTGCTTTCAAAATTTTGTAATTTTTTGTCAAGCATTTTTAGATGAATTGTACCTTATTTTTTAAAACGAGTTGACTATCGATTGACAAGAACATTTCTTTTCTTGCATGAATTCTTTTTGCATTGTTACTAATTATAGAAGGGTTTTTTTTTTTTTTTTCATTTTCAAAATGAATAAAAAAAATAAGAATGTGTGACAAATATTTGCTAACAAATTTTAAGTAAAAAAAAGTATTAAACAATATATAATATTTTTCACTGCAATATTTTGTCACGAGTATGGGCAACATAAGATAAAGTGTTGATTTTTCGGTATACATTTGTTTAAAATATTGTATGTGAAAAAGTTTTATATTGTGTAAGTGTAATTTATTGGTTTTGTGTAACATGAAAAGATAAATTAAATCTAAAGTATTAAAAATAATTGATTTAGTAAATCCTTTTTGCATGCGAATGGAATAATTTATTTTTAGAATATACAAAAGTTTTGATCCATTCAATCTCATTAAGTTGTTTTACAAAAATCAAAGTAACAGAAGAAATGATTAATTTCTATGCCATGGTGAGCGTGTTTCTTATTTGTATCTTTTTTAATGACAATTTCTAATTTTATACTCATATTACTGTTTCATTTTCGGACTATGACTGCTAGGCTACCACTACCCTAGTATAAGCATTAATCATGATTTTTTTTTTCAATTGAAGTTTTCTTTTACTGCAATTACTTAGGCCCTTCATTTTCATATACAAGGTAAAAATCTACCCTTTGATATTATTTTAATAATTTTTAATTGAGAAAATAAAGTCTTGCTTTTTATAAATCTCTTGGCAATGTACTATTTTTCCTAGATTTTAATAGCCTTGGGCTTTTCTTTCTTGGTATCAGTATGAATGAATGAAGAGCTTTTTATAAATCATACTATTCACATTTCCCATATATATCCCCTCATCTTCAAAAAAATTCACACAATGCTTAATAAATTTTTGCCAAGTTGTTGTATGGTTATGGAAAGTGCAGGATGTTACTTTTTTTTTTTTTTTTCCATTTCAAATTGGTCATATAACAAGGAGCCATTAATATATATATAATGCATATATTTAGCCTTAATATAACATACCACAGACTTATATATTATAGAAATAAAATTGTACTGTTATAAAATTTATTGTTAGAACTAAGTTAGAAGGAATATTAATAGAGGAACAACATTATAATGGGTTAAAATCGTGACATCTTTACCAGATGAAAAACTTATCATATGATACCCAATGATGTAAATACGTCTTGTATTCATTTGTTTTCCACTGCATTTTGGAAATGTGTTATACTTCAGAAGCTTAAATAACTTACATTTTAATATATTTGCTACTTTTTAATTGAATAAAAAATTATTCCACATCTTTTTTTTTTTTATGTCTTATTTAAAAAGAAATGTTCATATTATTTCAGATTGCTGTAGCATAAAGGTATTGCATCATTCTTCTATCAACAAGCAGAAATGATGCTTCAGATTTGTTTGTTTCACACACAGATATTTCGTTATAATTATGAAAATGTCCTAATTTAACTGTGATGTTATAATATTTAAAAAAAAATGTTTTCTTAATGCTGTTCTTTAAATTTTCATTCGATAAAACCGTTTGAGGAATGTTTATTGAATTTTTAATATGTTAATATTTATTTTTAAAATTTAATTATATTTGCTCACACATTGCTTGGAACTGGGGTATATAAGGAAGCACACATATTGTTTGGCATTTTATTTTATGATGTATTTGTTTTTTAAATGAAATACTGAAGAGAATTTTTTAAAATAAAGCTTGGTACTTGCTATCAGAACAAAATAGTAAAGTCATTATCGATCACACTGTAACCATTGTGACTAATTAAAATATCTGAAAAACTGGAGTATATAACTCAAATTTTTCAGTATGCACGCAGTATAACTTTATTATCTAATTCTGAACTTTTATTAATTAATCTATATAATATGCGCGAAATACCACTGACTGACTCATCACGATATCTCTAAGACTATACAACCAATTGACTTGAAATTTAGTACAGTTACTTATTTTGCGATGTAGACGCTCACTAAGAACGGATTTTACGGAATTCTTATCCAAAATGTAATTTTAATCCGTTAATCTTTTCTTATCCATCGGTTACGTCATTTTTTGACATGATCGACGCCAAAGGGAATATATTTTTTATATGTATACTGTGTATTGTTACCAATTAAGTTTACTAGGCGAGATTTACGCATGCGAAATGGAAAAATACCAAATAATTTAATATTGAAGCGCTGATATAGGATTGGCAAGATTTTGGCGAACCGGCTCTTTATGCGAAACACGCAAGACAATCCAATAAGTAACTAGGATGCATTGCAGGTTTATCATATATAATGTAAATGTTGAGTCCCGAAATTCCTACATTTAGAGATTTATCACCAAATATTTTCCACCGCCAAGTCGAAGCATTTCAATGACCTTGCATTGTGTTTTTTAAATCCCCGTAACGGGCAGTCTTTACTTAGAGGGTTTGAAGGTTTTTTTCGAAACGCGCTAAGATCGCCAAACACAGCAATTAACATTCCACTGTGGTAGTCGTCCAATTGTGCTTGTGTGCGTCCAACTGGGCACAAAATCTGCTTGTAGAGTAAAACTTTGTTTTTGAGAGAAAGTGATGAGTATCTTCTAATTAAAGAGATGCAGAGATGTATTTTATTCCAGAATTTATCTTTTAGATGTTTAATTTGTTTGGAGTAAGTTAATTTTTGATCAAGGTGCAGATCCAGATATTTAACCAAGCTTCTGTCGTAGTGTCGGGATAGTGTGCCCACGAACTTGGAAAAAAAAAACCATTTGTTGAAATTAATTTCACAAATCAAAATGTTTATTGCAGAGTTCTTATAAATGTAAAACTAAACTAATCTTTACATTTTTATCGGGATTAGTGTTACAGTCAAATAAAATGTTAAGCAAATTAAGAAGACATTGAAAATTATTTTTCAAAACGCAATCTTCCCAAAATTTTAATTTTAAATGAGTGGAGTCAAATTTAATTTATACCTTTAAAATATTAAAATAAGTGGGTGATTCTTAAATTAAGCCAAATAATTGAGATTAACATGTGACCTAATGCATCTCGATTGATATATTTTAAGCACGTTATTCTTACGAAACTTAAGATTTTTTTTATCTATAAGATATTTACTTATATATTTATTTTCACAAGCAAACTCCTTTAAGAATTGAATTTTTCATAAAAATGAAAAAAAAATTGACACTTTGATTAAGCAAATAGTGATCTCTTGCGGAACCCCTGATAAAGTTCCAAGGAATCCTAGTGTTCCGCGGGATCCAGATTGAAGACTTCTTCTTTAAAGTATATTTTAAAATGTTTTTCTGAATTTCACTTGGTGTGAGTGTGTGTGTGTCATCAAATTTTCGATCGTTAATTTAACCAATTTCCCATCAAGCTAGAACTTTGAAACTTTGGGAATCATTCTTACTTGCCTAACAATGCAATATTTGGACTTTTACGTCAAGTTTAAACTAATATTTCAATAAATTTAATAAGTTAAAATATCCCTTCCACTCGGCATTCTGAGAAAAAAAAATTTCTTTCCCCCTCGGGGGACATCGGGAATTCCCCGGGGAATCTTTAGTTTACGGGGTTGAAGATTTTCCCCCTCCAAATACAAATTTCTAGTTAAAGGCTGATCGCCAAGGCGTTGTCCATGAGAGAAACCTGATTGTAGTAACCGTGCGCAAGACGATTCGCGGGGAAAACTCTCTGCGTAGTAATACACTGTTTTTTTTCTGGACATTTACCATCTTTTAAACGATCTTGCTTTCTGGAAAGTGTTGTCGTCTAAACTGCGCTCCGGCCATCTTCTTGCCGTTTATATGAGAGTTTCCTTTGATTTTTTTTTTTAAAATAAGCCTTTATTACAGTGAACCGTTCGAAAAATATATTTAAAGAAATGCTTACCCATTTAAAGAATTAAATTAATTAAGTAATAAAAGTAAATAGAAATTAGGTTAAAGTAATTTGTTTCGAATAGAAAAAAAATAATTAAAGTTTGAAAAAATTTGGGTGATTCTTATTATCGTAAGTATTAGAATAGATAGTTGTTTAAGAATCAAGATTACAAGTCATTTTTAAGTGATTTCCAAAATTTCTTTAAATCTAAAATCTGTTTTTTTTTTTTTAACTATTAATTATGAAATATTTTTAAAGAATTGCCTACTTATTTGAGGAATTGCATTAATTATGTAATAAAAGTAAATAGAAGTTGGGTTAAAGCAATTTGATTCGAACAGATTGTTGCTTAAGAATCAAGATTATAAGTCATTTAAATAATTTATGAAATTTCTTATTATCTAAAATCTGTTTTTTTTTATTATTAACAATAAAATTACTTTTTTCTTGCTTATCATTTAATTACTGAAAAAATTAGCCTTGTATTCTTCGGAAGGATCAAATATTCTAATGAATTTTGTTTAATTGTATTTTGTATTTATTTACAACTGATTTAATGTATGACATTTACTCTTTTGAACAATTTTTTTTTAAAAAAAAAAAATAGAATTAATACCGAAAGATGTTATTTTGAAGTAAATAAAACAAAGTACATTGTCTTAACACAAAGTCTTCTTCCCTTTTTTTTACTAATTATAAATTTTAAGAAAAAAAAATGATTTAAAATAAAGGAAAAAATGTTTGCCGGAAGAATATCTTTAGTGAATAGCATTGGGAAATTATTTTGCTGCTGAAATCCATCAAACGATGATGTTGAAAATAACTCGCTTATTATAAACTCGGAAGTTCTTAACTATCGAAAAAGAGCTCAACTCGTTATAGATAGGATTTTTGAAAGGGGCGATGGAGAACTGTTTTATCAGAACCATTTCACAAAGCCAGATATGGAAATGTGATCAAGAAATATTTTACTACCTATTTATCCAACGAATGTAAAAAAATGCTATTGGGTTCTATTTAATTCACGTTTCCGCGCCAAAAATTTAATACTCTTTTTTAACAAATTAAGTACATTTTACTAGTATTATTTACTAGCCACCTAAGAGGCTATTGTTTTAGGTAGAGCGTTTTGGCGTAAAAGATCACTTTTCAATTTTTAATCCTTTGCTTCAATTTTAATTACATTTAGCTTAAATATATTCAATTTAATAATTATGTATTTCTATGGAATAAAGTACATGAAAATTTTTTCCTGTAAAAGCCATACGGCGGATAGTTATATGACATCAAAATTCTTTTCGATGAAACGAGTCTAGCTTTCTTCTTGCGCAATTTATAATTTGATGAATAAAACAACTGTAACTAAAATTAAGAACTAAGGAGTTTAATTTATTGCTCCCCTTTTCCTTAAAAGGGAGAAATACTTTTATTACAGCTATTATATTAAATTAAAAATAGATAGAAGTTCCATAATTAAGTTGGGAAATAAAATTTTTAAAATAAAAATCAAATTCGTTTATTGTAAATATCGATGCTAAATTAAAAGAAGAAATCCATTCAAACAGTGGATAGATCATTTTTATGAATTTTTTAAACCGTAAATTTTGTAGAAAAAGCTGAACATTAAGCTTTCATTTGAAGTTTAAGAAAAACTCAATATTTTTTCAAAAAATATTGTACTAGCATTGAAGGTGGAATATTATATAAACATGAAAATTTTAAAGCCTGGAATAAATATTAATTTGCTAAAAAAAAGGGATTTTTACGAAATTACTCTTTTCTTCTGGTAAAACTTCAAAAATCAATGTTCTGATCAACGTCGGAATTAAATTCGTTCAGTCACAAGCAATACAAAAATAATAATTAAATGAAGTTGGTTAATTTCAGTATTTAAAACAAGCAGAAATACAAATTTCATTTTTTTAGAATTACATATAAATAATAATGTATTGTAGTGAGTAATTTCAAATATAATATAAATATATCACACAATCAGTTACTTCAAATATAATATCAAGGAACTCCAAGTATCGTCGAATTTCGTGGACAGTATAGACGAATTTTATTTAGAAATAAAATAGGAAAAAAAAGGTAAAGATTCTTAAATCTTAAAAAAATTACATATTTAAATAAATTTGTAATGATCAATATTTAAATAAAAAATTTATTTGTCCTGTAACAATTTTATATATATGTATACATTTTACAATAAAAACGTGATAGTTTTTACTCCTATCTGTAAAAGTTACTAAACTTAGTCTCTTTTTTAATTAATTATAATTATTTGAGAGAGAATAGCTACAATTTTCAATCTTATTACTAAAGAAAATGCAAATACGTACACCCATTTAGTTGAATAATATATCTCTCTTCGTGCATTCCTGTTAATAAAAAATTATTTTCAAGGCTTATAAATTCTGATATGAGATTAAATGCAAAAAAAAAAGAATAGAAAAATTTAATTAATATAGCATTTTACATGTAGAACTTAGCAAACAATAAAACACGTAAAAAATATTGATCTGTTCACTAAGACATTCTTGTTTGAAATTTTAATGAATTAATAATGAACTCATTTAAGTATCTCAAAATCAAATTTTTGTATAGTAAACGAGACGTATGAGCTTTAAAATATGTTGTTAGGTTCAAAAATACATAAATCAATTAAATTGTTCAAATTAAATAAAGTAGCTATAGTAAATGTTTTAAATAAACATTACAACCACAGATAAAAAGGTTAAATGCTTACTACTTGAGCTGTCAAATGGATATCATTATTCAACTCTCCTTACATTATGAAAATTTAACAGACATTTTACAAGCAAAATAATGAAATCTAACTAGCTGTAGCGAATAATATTTATTCAATAGAAAAACACTTATTGGAAAAGGAAATTGTTAAAAAAAATCAATTTCCCTATAGAGTAAGGGCTTTTGACACTAGACTTTATAACTTTGAGTCATGGTTAGATGAAAACACCCCAGCTGGTAAACTAACTTGAATTTCCTAATCTTCCACTCAATGACTTTGAGATTTCATTTCGTTTCATATATAACAATCATCAGGATTGCACCCACGACTGATCGTGGCCCTTGAAAGAGACAAAAGTCATAAAATATATATTATAATACAAGACGAAAGTAATGTGAAAATCAAACATTTAAAATTCTTCAGTAGAATGTAGATTTTTATTCAGAAAAGTTTCTTATATAAACCAATAGGGAGATATAAAACCTATTTTCAAATAACATATTAGAAAGTTGAAAATGATAACTAATTTTAAAACATTAATTAATTATTGTAAAAAGGAGCAAATTTTCTTTGAATAAATGGAATCCAGAATCAAATGTATAAAAGGTATTTACAAAACGTTAATTTCATACGAATTGAGTAACTTAATCAACCATTTGATTCCATGCTTGTTATTTCGCTAAAGATCAACAGATTTAGAAATTTACATCGTTTTTCGTATAGTGGTTTGAAAACAAATAGTTCATAAAATCAATACATAAATTATTTTTCTTGTTGAAAATAATTTTACAAAAAAATGGTACCTTAAATTTACGGATGTAGAACTTTGTTGGGAATGTAATGACTATTCTCAAAATTTTAAATTATACTGTTATTAGCAAAGCTTAACAAAATATTTGTTCTTTGAATAAAACAGAAATATAAAATATCGGAATAAATTCTAAATACTACTACTAATAATAAATTTAATTCTAAAAATTATTATTTTTTAAAGAGGAGCTTTTGAAAATGAACATCATTCAACATAAATAGGTTATAAGAATCCAGATATAAATTATATTAAAAGTTCTTAAATAATACAATGGCTTTTAGCATTTGCTTCGTACTTTGCAATGCGATTTTTTTAATACTCTATACATGTTTTAATTTTTAAATCAACACATTCAATGTTTCCTTAAAAAATTTCTGTAAAACGACTAAATGTTGCATGTAACCTGTAACCACGCAGGCCTTTAAAACAGCCCAATTCAGAAAAAATTAAATAAATATTCGAATGACACAAATGAAATGAAATAAAATTTTTAAATAATTTTTGAAAGTATAACTAATCATTAATTACTTGAAAATAAACCAGTAATCTTAAAATTCAAACATGAAAAAGTAGCTTTTATGTGAAAAAATGTATCCGTTTGAGGATTAAAAATTGGTTTTTACTTTTAAGTATATTCTCCTCTCTAAAATAAGGGGAAGGGGTGGATGAGTGATAAAGTAATTCCAAAAATTATTTTCATAAAGTATTAAAACAATGAACCCTTTTTTACTGATATTGAATGAAAACCAATGCAAAAAAGTTCTCTGTATTATAAAAATTATATACAAAAATTTAATATTTAAAAAAATGAAATCATACCGAGAATATATTCCGAGTGCAACTTGGATCATGGTTTGCATTTTACAACCTCTTCATTAAATATGTTTTATCTAGTAGAATTTTGTCTTGCCAGCAACACTTTATACTTTAATTAAACAAAATATATTACCATATGCAGTGAACATATAAGACTTAATATAAAAGTAACTACTTGCTGATCTCCCTAGAAGGCAGTCGTGATGAAATGTGATTATTTCAATCACTTTTCTCATCGTCTTTGTAAAGCCGTTGAGAGCATTTATACATTTTTACACAAATTTACGTAAATTGTTTATAAAAAAAATATTCTCGGGGCTTACAAAATTCAATATGAATGAGCTATAATATGCGTTTATATCCCGCACATCAAAACAAGGTCACAAATATCTACTATGCTCCACTGTCGAAATTTTCGAACGGATACATTCATTATACAGCCAACTCCGGGGACTGAAACCTCTCTTCCTCGCTCTCGTCCACACGAAAACTCGACCGTCGCCTTCGGCGACTTTTTTGTGGCTTTTCTTTTCATATTATATTACTCATACCGAATAAAAGAAATCCCAGATTTCTGTAAACACGAAATAAATACATTGCCATGTTTGTACGGTACAGCCGTATGACTTCGAAGAAATACGAGTTTTTAGATGGCATCCCGCCCAGCAGAGCTCTGAAAATTCAAACATTCTCTTCATTCAAGCTGACAAAGCTTGGTGACCTTGTCTTTGCAACGAATGACCTAACGACTTTCCACTCCTTGATTACACCCCGGACCCTGATTTCTTATCTGAAGGGCAAATCTGAAGGACTTCTCTATAAAACCTATGCAAATTTTTGCCAACACTTTCAAAGAATAGCTCACACACAGTTTGGAGGGTAGAGATCAAAAATAAATCACGAGTGTTTTTTCGCATTTAGGAAATTTAGATATATTAATCACACAAAAGTTTATATTTATTCGAGAAAGTATTAAAATTGTTATTTATTCAACCATTTACATAATGGATTACCCTATTTCAAAGCACATAACATATTTACTAAGGAAGTTTTGGATTTCAATTCATCGTAGTATATCGCTAATTTGTCGATTTTTTAATATAATATTGTCTTGATAAAAAAAAATATGCAGATACATACACCATCCTCATAATTATTGTTTCCATTAAGCTTATTGTTGTATTCATGTAGCTGATTATATTCTGTTTATATAATTACTGCATTATTTTTATGCAGTGTATTTCATTTGAAGTACTCTTGTTATTTACAATGAATGAAAAACTTCTTTATTGAGCTACTTTTAGTTCTTCATTTTCTTTTTTATCGAAAAGAATTATTCTTATAACTCAATGTAGCATTAACGTAATTAATTTTTTTCCCTGGATAAATAATACTAAAATATATTACTATCTTTGAGTGTACATATTTGTTTTGATACCTGTTTGTAAAGTCTGTGATAAAATTTTAAGTAAGATGTTTCTTTGAGCATAATATTCAGCGAAAATGTTTGGTAAAAATTTGCTTATATTCCTTAATACACAAGTTTTATATATTTTTCTGCATATTTTAACAATATAAACATATGAGCAATCTCTCTGTCATATTTCTTTCTTTATTTTCAATGATATAAACCTTCTTACCTCTTTCTTAAATTTACTTTTAATATTGACACTGTGAATTATGCATAATTTTGGCTTGAGTCCCTCATAATAATATAAATTTTAATCTATTTTATTTAGCTTATTACAATTACTTAGTAATATTTATGTACCAATTATATCATGAAATGCTCATGCAATAAGATTATAACATTCTTCTCTACAGATATTATCAATCAACCTTTTAGAATTGTTTTCACAGATACGGTGACGAGATTCTTTGAAAAGTCATTTCTCGTGTTGTGAATAAAATACTCCAAGAAATCAGAAAAGTATTGATAAACATTGAGAAGTTTTTTAAAAAGTAAAAGGTTAAAAAAATGAATTACTTAAAGGAGGAAGAGAAAAAGAAAGTTAACACATAAAATTCGTTATTATAATCTGAACAGTAAAATACTTAATGTCAAAGAATCTAAATTATTTACAAGACACTATTAGACGTGAACATAATTTTTTACAATTTTTTTAAAATTGAAATACGATTATCAGTACAACTTAAGTATATGCTTGAAAATGCTTTTACATTGCAGGAATATTTGATTCAGTAGATTTTAATGATGTTTCTACGATAACTATTTTTTTGCAGTTTCTTAAAAGAACAGAAAATGTTGAGCTCCATTTTACTCTGGAATTATTATACTTTTTCCGAAATGTCTGAAATAACCTTATTAGAAACACGACAAACATTAAAGTAAGTTAAAGTTTTTATGTTCGTTATATAGCATCCAAATATACATTGGAAGCTATTTAAAAAAATTTACATATATCCCTTAAATGAAATTCACAGTAAATTAAAAAAATTTAAATGCTTACAACGGAGACTTAATGTCAGTGGAGAATACGGATAACAAAAGTTTTGAACGCATAAGAATTTGTTGTATGGATATAAAAAATCTATTTTCCAAAAAATAAATAAATAACATTGGGATTTATGCTTGATCAGTATCTGAAAACAAGCTATTGATTGGAATTTTATAAATTTTATTGAAATATTGTTTACCATCTGGATTTTAACATAAATTATACTTGAAATTATGAAGTCAAATGTTACTTCATTGCAATATTAAATGAAATATTTTATTTTATCTGTATTAGAATGGAATTAAACAACTGAACCCTATAAATTTGTTTTTACTTTTCTTGTGACTAATTCAATGTTTCAAAGCAAGACGCAAGAGAGGATTTTTTCTGCAGTTTTGATCTGGAAGTTTTAATGATTCAAGGGCGAAAGTATTTGTAGGTACGTGTGTTAAGTCGAAATAATTCTGATTCAAAATTTTTGCGCTTTCACATGGAGAATATATTTTCCATTTTTAAAAAAAATTATTTATAAATGATCAATCATATACTTTAAATTCGAAATCTGTAATTTAATGTCTTGAAGTTTTATTACCAATTTTATTTTTATTCAGCTTTTACAATAATGTTTTTTTCTTGTTAAATTACCAGTAATAAACTAATTAAAAAACTAAAAATAAAAAATCTAAATATGTTTACATAATTATAAAATGAATAAAAATATCCTTGATTACAATAAAAATTGAGAAAACGAAAATATGAATATGTAATGCGTATGTTATTTTTTGAAAAAATGCTTTTAAAATTCTCAGAATCAATCCTAATCAACGACATCCGTAAGGAATAGTATATACAATTTCCATTTACAATCAAATGAAGTTGATTCAAATATTGCTAACTTGAATTCAGCGTAAAGAGAATGCAATAAAATTATTTAAAAAATAGTTAAAGACATTTTGCAAAATGCTTAATCAAACACATTCTTGTCAAATTTGACGTCTGTTGAAATTTTTTCTTT
>BMAW01098033.1:0-17310 GCA_019974015.1 Nephila pilipes | reverse complement strand
AGTGATATACAAATAAAAGAGATTTTTAGGGCAAATGAAGGGAGGTAGAAGATAACGTCAGGCTGTGATATACAATTGTTAAGTTGCATTAAAATATTGCAGTTAATCTTTAGGATTGAAACAATTCTCAGTTACACTATTAAGATAAGAATCAGCTGTTTGTGAGAAGTGATTGAATAAGAATGAATGATCTGGGAGACAGTACATTAGCTGCTGGTTGACAGTAGTTTATGAGTTTATTCATTGATCCTAATTTAGAATTGTTAAGTTAAGTGGGATTCGAGAGAAAGCGATCTCGTCTATTTTTCAGTGATAAATGAAGTATTGGAGTCAAGGGATTATTATATGTTTATAATTATTAGGAACAATGACAATAGAACTAAATAATGAAGAAAGAGCGATACAAGGCCTTATTAGCTGCGCTGGGTACGAAGAATATAGGCTCGAGAGTCCAGTACAAGGTTACAGGGAAACCTGGATAGTGATACTGAGGATGAGGAATCCATAGGTGCTGAATCCAGTCGATACCAGTGGTCAGCGGAAAGAAGATAATCTGGACAAGTCCAGGATTGGATTCAGGATCTGGGAGACAGTAATTTAATAACGCAAGAGAAAAATTCTTATTTTTTTTATCTGTTTTTCTGATTCTGGTTAAACTGAAGATTGCTCTGATATAAATAGTGATATTACAAGTACGTACTCGGATCATTCGTAATTTGCATATTTACTCTGGAGGAAATAGTTGTTTTTAACTTTCCGCCTTATAGCAATGTGAGAAGATTAAAGAGGTTTGAAGAGGGTCACCCCAAACTTATGAGGATCCGCTTTTAATTACATGT
This sequence comes from Nephila pilipes, assembly GCA_019974015.1. Lineage (NCBI taxonomy): Eukaryota > Metazoa > Arthropoda > Arachnida > Araneae > Nephilidae > Nephila > Nephila pilipes. Next base: position 16,471 of record BMAW01098033.1, on the reverse strand, counting down.
ATTTAAGTTTATCTTACATGTACACTGGGTTCTTGTTTTAAAAGAATCTAAAATAATGAATAAGATAAAGTTTATCGAGCTTGTCAGCAAGAAAAAGTTATTATTATTATGAAGTAAAAATAGTATTAAGAGATATATTCTTAAGAGAAAAAAAGTAAATATTTATTTTTAATGGAAATTTTCTTTTGAATACAATTAAATATTTTTCTGATAATTTTAAAGGGCAATAATATATCTCTCTGTTATTATAATAATAAACAGTAACAATTAAATAAACTTTCACTTTTGTGGAATAATTCGAATAGATGCCACTTTATTTAAGACAAATAAAGAAATGAAATACTTTCAACATATCAGTTGAAGATAAATACATCCAATTGAAAAATAGGATATAATTCCATGTTCTCTAACTTACTGAAAAATTGCTTTAATAGCTTCTTCTCTAGTTGCTATGTGATTCTAACTCAGTTTTCTCATTTTACTCACGATTTCAATATTCTAAAGGATTAAATTAATTGAATTCAAATTTCAAACATTCGAAATGACCTATCTGTCTAAAAATATTCATAACTTTTTTATGATCTAAATCTTTATTGTAATTGTGAAAAAAAAAGATTTCCCGAAATGAAAAGATTGATAAATTTACTTATAGTATGAATTTTTAAATCTTAGCAAAAAATTATTTTATTTTGAAACATAGAGAAATTAAATATAAATATGATAAATACAAGTAAAAAGCATTTTTTAAAATTTTTTATTTAAAGTTAGAATTAAAATATTTTTTAAAATAACTATGTAGAATAGTATATAATTTATAAAATGTGTTTAAAACGAAGATATCTAGGTAATTCCTGATAAATTAAATAACATATCTAAATATTAGCTTTTAACAATGATTTAAAATAGTACCCTATGACTATCACCAATTGACTTCAAATACCTCTAGAAGGGTACCAATGCAAACCAAAATTTCTTTTAGCGCAATATTCCATACTTGTATGTAAAATAGAACTTTTATAGTTTCTAGTCACTTCATTTAGATCATAACCCTTTTTTTTTTTTGTATGATTTCTACCTTATAAACATCACAGATTTTTCAATTTGTGATTAATTAAGAAATATTTTTCTAATAATCTGTCCTTTCCAAGTTAGAATAAAAATGAAATTTTAGTAATATTATAACAAAATTTCTTTTTTTACTCCATTATTAGATTCAAATATTAGCTTTGAGTATCGAAATGATATTGTAATTTATAGTTTTAAAATACATTGAAATCGAAATTCTCAAGATCGATAGTTTATACGGAATATCAACATTTGTTTATTCCTTTGTAAGGCCTCCAATGACTTTTAAAGCTACAGAATCGAAAGTAATTCAAAGTAGCTTCGTTTTTATGACCATATAACCACTTTCATCAAAGAATCGTTTAGCAACGCTTCATGGTTTACTTATTACAATTTGTCTTGCTATCAGAATTTAAAGTCTTATATCTTTATTCTTTTGCAGATAAATACGAGGTCCTTTATTTTCTTGAAAGGTTAGAATTATTTCAAAACTTTTGAAGACTAACTCTAAAGTAATGTCCTACTTTGAACCCGCAAATCCAGGCAATAAAAGAGATAGTAAGCCTATCCGCAAGATCCTACAGGGACATGACATTCGATTTCAGAAATTGCGTTGAAGACAATCAGATTAAGTTCAAGACTTTGTTTGACTGCAGTAGTGCCATTTAGATGGAAAGAAAACAAGTCAAGCCCCAAATTCATATATTATCATAAATTCGAAAATAACTATTTAGTTCTTCGAAGTGTTTATAATTGTGATAGCATTTTATACAGAATATCATGTAAAGTATATAGTTTTTAACTGTTCAAAAAATTTGATGATTTTTTTTTAAAAAAAGATTTTACTTTTTCATGCATATCTTACTTCAACGTTTATGATTTATATAAATTTCAAAAAGTAATTATATACATTTTTTTTAACATGTTGTGTAAGACTGTCTCAAAAAATTCTATAAATGTGTATTATTTTTTTTCTTTTTCCAGCTGTATTAATGTCAGGAAAAGAGTATAAAATTTATTAGAAATTAAATTTTAGATTAGTGTTTTTTTAGCTTATGAAGTATAGTACTGTATGATTTGAAGGGTTGTCTTATTTCCAGATGTATAAAAAATTTAAGCTTACATTTCAATAAATAAATGTTTATTTCATATCAGTCTTGATTTCGTATGAAATATTTTATATTTTTAGCTATATTGATATTATTATTATTTTAATTATATGAATTTATTAAGAAAATATTACTTTGGAAGTTAATTTGTATGGAATTAAGATTTATTATTTTAATAGTTATACTTATTTAATATTTGTTTGATATAAATGTAGGTAGATTGCATATTCAATAGAAGAACTTTTTTTGCGTTATAATTTAAGCAATTTTGGATTTGGAAATTTTGCGTTGAAATTTTATTCTTTAACTAGCTAAAAACAGTCTCTTAATTTTCAAAACTGATCTATTATTTCACAATAAGACATTTAACTTCATTAGGATAATTAACTGAAGAAAACAAATGAAACTTTATCAAACTTAAACGTGAGATTAGAAATTATGCATTGTACTCTCTAAAATAGAAAATAACATAAGTCATGATAAAGATTCATATACCTAGTTAAAATTGTTGATGAAATCCTTAAATTTTACATAGTTTGTGTCATCTAATAATTCAACGTCTGTTTAATTTGTAGATGTTCGCATTCTATAAGGATACAAAATTCATTTATCTTCAGAGGAGATAATAATAAAATAACACCATTTGAGGAATATCTTCTGATTTACATGGAAAATATACTATTTCCGCTGTTTGTTAACCTTCAGGGGCTTGCTTCCTATACTTAATAACAACAGAAACTGTGATTTCGATGCATCTTAGTGACCTTTTATCTTTCCCGAGGGATTTACTGTTTTGGTAAACACTACTGGCATGCCCCGGAATATCCAAGCGTTTCTTCTCTATTTTTGATCCTTCTATTTATCTTCCATTTTTTTTAGAAAAAAAATTCTAACATCTAGATTATAGATATTGTTTGACACAGTATAATCAGATTTGTATCTTGCACCACAAATCCTAACTTTCAAATCCACTCATTTACTCCGCTGCTTCCTAGGATTTTCAGTACATAATGTGATTAGTGATTGTTTCAAAAAAAGATGTGGGTTACTTTCTTTTCCTAATATAATTAATTGCCATTGAATTTTATTAACAGAAACTGTAAATACTTACAAATAGATCTTTACATATGAATAGATGTTTATGTACAAATCGCAACTGGTTACATTTTTCCTTAATATCTTTTAAGTTTTCCTTTATTAATTTTACTTGCATTATATGATCTATCTTTCACCCATTTTTCGGAACTAAAGACAGCAACATCTATAAAATTTCTGATTTTCGATATAACGATTAAGATTTTTCTTTCAAGTAATAAAGAAAAAATATCCTTCGAACTGATTAATATTTAAAATTAGCTAGTGAAATGCCACATCACATTTTCCAGAAATTTTTTCTTATTAACTGTTACGGGATGGCAGGCCTTGGCAGACGTTTTCTGGGGACAGAGGAGAATCGAAAGGAACTGTAGCACTGGCAGGGGATTTTCTGTCGCTAAGCCTAACTTAAGAAAAGAAAAAAAAATTACATAAAAAAAGTTTTCGTCCTAATGTTATAATTTTTGGTAAAATTTTAGATTACTAATTAAGCTGTTACATATTATAAAATTAGCATTTTTAATAATCTTTTTCCTTTTAATTTACAGAAAAATGTATATAAAAAAGTTATTACTTTGAGAGATACTTTTCAGAAGCGCTATTGAAATAATTGCAAAATTTTTCTTTCTAAATCATCAATAAATCTTAAAATTAATAAAATAAATATACAATAAAGACTAATTACAAGAAGTAACAAAACTCAATGTGAAAACCAAGAGAGGAAATTCTCGAAACACGGCGAAACGCAAAGTCCTGTTTTGTCCCTTTCTGATAAAATATCCGCATCAGAATCACTAGCAATATTCTTTTCAAACATTTTAGAAAATTAATCACACCTTCCTCATTAATTTGATTGTCGACCATGTGAGTATATTTTTCTGATAAACAACGCTTTCTCGCAATCATAAACAGGAGTCAAGGTCTTCCTAAATAAAAAGAGAAGTAAACGAAACGCATCCAAAAGCAACGTAAAGTCAAACAGTACTGACGGCACAGCTCTTAAAAGAAAGAAATAAAAAAATACATAGCAAAAACCAATAAAAAACAATCGGTGAAAAACCAGAAGAGCCGAGTTCAGTTTGCCTACATTAACTTTCCTTCCTCAACACAATAGCTGGTGAGCAAAATACTGAATTAAGACAGACTGTGATCAAACTGAAGGTCAAGGCATTAAAACTATTATTCAGTTCAAAAGTAATGGACACAGGGAGCCATATCGAGATATTTAGAAAACGTTCCACCTTAGAATGCGAATACGCATCTTTCGGCCGTGAACGAAGATCGCGATTGATGCGTATTTGGTACGTTCGTCCCTAAAGGGTAAAAGCATATGATGCATAATTATTGAAATGTAATTTAATATTCTACGACTCTTTGTTTTCTAAATACGTTTTATGCACACATTTTTCACTTTTTATTTAATCATTTATGGAAATAAGTTTAAAGTTTTCTAGACCAAAAATACTTCAGAGCGATAAGACAAAAACAACATCAGTAACGAATTCTAATACGGGGGAAAACAACTTGATAGCTTAAACATAATTGAAATTCCGCCATTTTCTTGGTCATGATTGTGTGAAATGATTAATGATTCAATTTAAATTATAAAACACACCGAACATTAAAAAAAATATTGTACTTCAATTTGTTCTGCAAGTTCTATTATTAATGTTTCTGATGCTTTTCATACCATTAATTTTTGGTGCTGAAAATTAATTACTACAATGGTTGGTCTATTCAAATAAATTAGTTTTTCTTAATGGTATTTATGTTTTGATTTGGTTAAAAAGACTATGGATTTCACAAGGAATATTTTCTATCATTTATCAATGAAATCATTAACCTTCAAATTAATATATTCAGATTTATTTTTTCAACAAATGACTAATTTCTTATCATTAATAATTTGCAATGCATTGGTAATATAATGAGTGATTGTTTTTAAACATTATTTATGTTGGAGAAAGAAACATAAGGCGGAAAATAAATCTTATGTTATAGACTGTACTCGAATTTTTCCTTCGACCAATACATCTGGGGTTTCTTTCTATTTTTACATTTTAATTCACAGCTTCCTCTCAATCAAAAGAAATGTGATGATGCAAATGAAGTAAAACCTTAGGAGTGGAGTGAATAGAGATATTCAAGTTGTATATAAGCGACATAGGATTTGAATTGATGCATAATAATAAGGTTGCGGTCCTCAGAAGGATGTTAGTGTGATGTGTGTGGAAGTCTTATGTGTGGAAGCCTTATGGTGAGATAAGAATCAGTGTTGTACAAGCAACTGAAGGATGTGCAACGTATTCTGATATTGTACTCTTTGATAGAATATAGAATTTGTTAGTACTCGCGGAAAGAAATTTAACTGTGGAGAGTAACCCCCTTTATTTGCGGATTAATGATATATATTTTGGATATAATTGACTAATTAATTGATCTGTGCTTGGATTTAATTATAAATTCGAATCTTATAATTAGAATTCTAATTAAATGGTCAGAAGAGACAGCTAATAGGTTAAAAGAACGAGACAAGCGTTATAAATTGAGCTAGAGAAAAAACTGCTACTCTTTTCAATTATTATCTGATATTGATAAAATAAAATAATTCAATTCCAAGTTTTTGCTTCACAAGCAAATAGAATCTTTTAGAAATCTTATGATGTTATGAATATCTTTATAAGTACCCTTTTGTTGTTTGACATAATCTCTTTTTCTCTAAGTCTCTTACAATCTCTATTCATTCTTTCTAAAATACAATTCTACAAAAAATAGTAAAGCGCATTTGAAGGATGAGGGTTAACAAAATGAAATAACTGCAAAATCAAGAAGTGTCAAGTTAGATTCTAGAAAACGAGTTCTAACCATATTTATTGTGTGTAACAAATAAAATAATTTTAATTTTTTTCAAATAAACTTTACTTTTGACTTCAATAAATGGATACATTTTTCTTACAATTTGTAAATATAATAAAATCAAAATCTAATTTTCAGAACGAGTTTCAATTGCTTTTTAGTTTCGGGCATTCTGTGTACAGTATTCATTTCGTAAGTACATAATGAAATAGTATGTTCTGTTGTAGATTTGACTTCTTTTCTTAATGGGGGGGGGGGCGAGGGGTTTTTCCAAAAAGGTTCTTTATAATGGATTCGCAAAGAAAATTATTACGGCTCAAAGCTTGAAGTTAAAATGTAACCTTTAAATTTGTAATGAAGTTTAAAAAAATGAATTGTGAGGTAGCAAACAATCATTGGTTGAAAAGACTTACTTTGTACGAGTTAATGGAAAAGGATATCATCTTCGAATATACTCAAAAGCGAACTAGATTAGTTGGAATTTAAAAAAAATATCAAAATCATTTTTTAAATAAGATTTAAAATAAAGTTCTATAAATATTCATATTTAATGATTTTCAAGTGCAGGAGTCAAAATTAAAAATAGTCTATTTCAAGAGAAAATAAAGGATCAGAGAGCTAAACTTGGCTTTTTTATATTAAAAGAATTTATTATTTTGTGTGTATCTGTTCTAAGAAAACTTATTTCTTAAATTTTTATTTTATGTCAGATTAAATCATAAATTGTATCAGAAAAATGGAACAGTTAAACCTTTGATGGGCAGTATATATATATATATATAAAATATTCAATTTTAGTTAAAATGCATCTGATATGGATTAATAATATTAAAAGGACACAATATCAAATGTTAAAATTAATTTTTATTTATTTCCTTATTTTTAAGACCCGGTATAAATAATATACCACTGCCCCTCTAGGACATCTTATTTGTACACTCCTAGCTCCCTCGAAGTTCCAGTATTCCTTCGATGAAATAATAAATATTTTCATAAAAAAGTATATTATTTTAATTAATTTAGGAAATATTAGGATTGTAAAGCACTTTTTTAAAAAATTGAGAACTTTAGGATGAATTTTTATTTCTATGAGTGGTAATTTGTGCAAAAATGTGTTAATTAATTTAAGTATAACTTTTTTTTATTCATATATAGTTTTCATAATTTAATGATATAACTACATTATAAACTTAATAAACCAAATTTAGTAGAAAAGCATATACAGTTTTATTTAAAATAAGACATATTTTCATTACATATATTGTATTTTTTATTGCATAGATATTTTCTTCTTACTTGTTTCTGAAGGTAACTTTATCCATCAGAAGGGAGCTCTTTGAACAAAACAAGTTTTTTTAGTCGAAAGTCCCCGTGTGGCATTCTTTTAAAAATATTTTTTAGAAATATATATATTTAAGAAATCAATTAAAACTAGATTATAAGGCTACTATGAATAAAATTAAGAATAAGCGTAGATCCATTGGAGTTCAAAAACCAGTCGTCCACGGTAAATCGAAACATGCCTCTCACATATGTGTTGGACAAATGTGTCAAAAAAAGAAAAAAGTTCAGCCCCTCTTTATTCTGAAGTATTTATGGGTCGTACGCTGAGGGATCTGTTATTCTTACAAAGTGGGTAACTCTTTGCTGTATTGTATTTTTTGTGATACCTTTCTTCAATGATTTACATCTTAGTTTACTTATATTCTTTGATAAAGTTTACCGCTAGAGGCAATGAACCCCTATTTGCAGCTTATCATCTACTTTTATTTCATGCTAACACTATACATCAATTATCGTTTGCAAGTCTCATGTCTATCAACAACACCAATCCCTAATCTGCTGTCTCCAGCCAATTCCATCTTAAATGCCTGCAAAGACTTGTTCTCCGTCTTTACTTTGTTAGATTTTTTTGCTATTGTTTAGATTTTGAGAAATCCTCCCCCCCCCTGAGCTTTTGTCTATTCGACTGCACGCACAGCGTCGGTAAGTTTTTATTAGCCATTTAAGGGACTATTCTTTTAGGTGAAGCGTTTTGGCGTACCAGATCCTTTTAAATTTTTATCGTTTGCTTCGTTTTTAATTACATTTATTTTGAATACATTCAATTTAATAATTTTTCGTTTGCGTTAATTTTAATTGCATGTAGCTAATAAAGATTGAATTTATTTAGTTTATCTTTTATTTTAATTTTAATTACATTTATCTTAAACATATTCAATTTAATAATTTATCGTTTCCTTTAATTTTAAAAACGGAAAAGTTTACTAATGTCCATTTCTCTAAATTTCATCGTTTACTTTTAATTCTTTTATTTAAATGAGTAATTTAATAATAATTATAAAAAAGGTGCTTCTTGGGTGGTTATATCTGCTCTTTGCAAAACTTTATAATATAATTTTTTTTCGTGATTTAAATTTCTTTTATTCGGCGAATAAGTCTGATTTTTGCCTGGCTGGCACTTTATAACACATTAATGACTTCTTCTATATTTCACTGTAATAAAGTGGATCGTCACATATCAGTCTGATTCGAAAATTTTAGTGCTGCAACCTGTTGCTCTCTAACCATCTGTGTGGGCAGCAGTATATATTTTATACCACTTAGTTTGAAGTATGAAACAAGCACTTTATATATTTTGTTTTGAGTAATTTTTAAAATTTACATAAAGTTTCAACCATGTAGATTGGTTAGGAGATGAAATTAAAATTTTCAATTCATTTCAGAAACATTTCTGTATGGCAGTGATTCTCAACCTGTGGGGAGTGCCCCCTGGGGGCGAGCACCCTAGAGCGGAGGCGCTAGAATATCCAAGAGAAAATATTATTTAAAAAAATTGATTAACTGACTAGAAGGAAAGCACACATGCGCATAGAAAAGAAAATATATTTCGATATATTTAATAATAAACTTATTAAAGTAAAAAAAACTTCTAAATCAAAACTTACTTCATCAAAACATGTAAAAAAAAACAAATTTAATAATTATTAGTGACTTCCTTGGGCCTGTCTTGCAGGGCAAAGTTTTTCGAAAGGAGGCTTAATATTAGAATTAGCCACTCTCAGTTCTGTTTCTATATTTAGCCGAGATCTATATTTTGTCTTCAAAGAAGCCACTGCAAAAAAACCAGTTTCTCAAAGGTACGATGTTGAAAATGGTAATAGAATGCGAAATACCCTTGTTTTTAGTGCAGAAAAATAATCCTCTACTTCTAACCAAAAATCAAATAGTGATTTATTACTAAATTGTCTTTTGGTTTCGCCGCTGGTCGTGAATTCTATGGATTTTTATTCCTCATCAATTTAGAATCCTTCGGGAGTCTTATGAAACAAATCCCTAACCCACTGGTAACTTGCTATCAGTTTGTCGTCAGCATGAAAATACTTTTTAAAATTCTTTACCAGCATAGCTAAATGGTTTTCAATGATTACAAAAACAACTTTTACATGTTCTTCTTCAGCTTTGTAAATTTTAGTACAATCATTCGCATAGCCAAATATTGTTAGGTTTTTTGCTTTATATTTCTGCTCCACAATTCCAATTTTCTAATTTTCTAATGAATTCCACTTTTTTTTCATTAACTATATCACTATCTCATTAACTATATTAACTATCCAACATATATGTATTTGCTCCTTGGAGTTGAAGATTCAAGTTATTTAATTTCCTGAATATATTGACCATGTAGCTCAATTTCATCACAAATAAATCATCATGAAAATTCTTGGCTTCCGCTCTGTTTTCTTCTAGGAAAATTGCGATTTCTTCTCTTAATTCATAAACACGTTGCAAGAATTTCCCACGTAATAACCATCTTGCCTTGCAATGAAATAGTAACCCTGAATGTATTGCACCCATGTCTTTACAAAGTGTGGAAAAGATTCTTGATTTCAGGGGTCTCATTTTGATATAATTTACTACGGTTACAACCGTAGTTAACACAATATTCAGACAAGGATTCATTTCTTTGGAATCCAAACCTTCTGTGTGGATCATGTAATGAGTCCACTGAGGCGATTTTTGTTTTACAAGTGCTTGTATATTTTGGAATCTTCTGGACATTAAACGAGCACCATCAATGCATATTCTGATGCAATTTTTCTAGTCTATGTTTGCTTCGTTCATAAAATCATTTAAAATAGCAAATAATACGAAAGCTGTTGTTTTGAGTTCTATTGGTTTGCAGAAACGTAGTTCTACTACTGACATATTATCTCAAAATCAAACATAGGCAAGGAAATGAGCATCTTTATTACTATCTGTTGCTTCATCAAGCTGTATTGAAAACAATTTGTCACGCAACTTTGAGAAAAGCTGACACTCTGCATCTTCAGCTATATCACCAATTCGACGAGCAACAGGATCATTTCAAAGAGGTATGGATTGCAATTATTTTGAAAAATTATCTCCAAACATAGTTTCTAAAATCTCAATTGCTGCTGGGAAAATAAGCTCTTCTCCAACGGTGTGAAGTTTTTTACATCTGTTATTTAATATGCAACTTTGTAGGATGCAATTAAAGTTTTTTTTCACTGACATAGTTTCTTTAAAAATCATATTTGCTTTTCATATGATTTTAATTTTAATTTGAAGAATTCTCTGGGTTTGTTGACGTACTCACTATGAAGTGTTTCCAAAAGTCATTTAAGTTTATTAGGTTTCATGCTGTCTGAGGCCAACATTTTTGAGCAAATAATACACAGGGGTATTTCTTCTTCATTTACTTCAGTTATGGTAAACCCCAAATTTAAGTATTCGTGAGAATATTTTCTTGATTTTATTTTCGTAACCACGCTCGTCTGTGTACTTGTTGATGCTTGACTATCGTCTAATGCTCTCTTACGCCCGCTTAAAAATTATCCATGAGCCTGCATAAATTTTCTTTGAATATTTAATATGGTGAATTACAATTAACACGAAAACATGCATAACATACGATAGATTCGAAGACGATCGACTCGAATGAGAATTGAAACTTGCGTTATTGAATATTTTCCTTCTTCCTATGAGAACACATTTGCTCTGCGCATGCTCGACACGGCTTCCACAAACCATTATACTTATTTCCCCCTTTTCTTTAGTCATGCTTCTGTTTTATTTCTTTTATTATTCCAAAAAATATTCCCAGTTTTTAAAGTTAGCTCATCCCGTCTAGGTTTAATTTCATTAACGAATTTTTGTACTATTATATTCTTTTAACGTTATCTCCCTGCTTCGCTTTCATTTCAGATATAATATTTAAATTTCCCCCACTTCCATCCCCTTCATCTGTTCACCGCCAGCTTGGTAAAATGCAGGATGTGGTTTCTCGCTAACGTTGGCTTGCTTTTACTCTTGTTTTGGCAATTAATTAAAAATAATTTAAAAAAAGAAATCAAATTACTGAAAATATATTATTGTTGTATACATTTTATTATATGCAATCAAAATTATGATTGAAAACTGGACCGCGAATAATGAAAGGTTGAGAAACGCTGCTGTAAGGGATAAAACAACTACTTGTTAGGAATTTTCAATAGATTCAAATCTATAATTTTTATAATCATTGTTCATGGATGTGCCATCTAATTTAAGTGAATAATATTGTAAGCTACCATTTGAAGATAAATGTGTGGTGAAGAAAGGTACTTTAGAGAGATTCTTAGGGTGCTAAACTAATGTGGTATAAGAAAAATACCACCGCCCCTGAAAGGATTAAAAGAACTTTCTCTGATAATGAGGAAATGCATAAATTATTATAAAAGTTGTTCAATACTGTGAACCGATTGTAAGGTGTATTTGAACAAACCCAATGAACGTTATGATATAGCACCATATATAATCGACCTTATTATTTCTCGTATTTAGAAACATCTAGAAAAGGGAACTGTAGTAGGTCATGGTTGCTCAAATAGGGTCTGGGGTGTTTTTTCTTGGCAGATTTCGGGAGATCTTTGGTACTTGTACCAATCTCTCAAATGCTAATCGGTATATAGAGTTTCAGGGCGATCACTTCCATCCATTTATATTGTACTGTACTCCACACGGAAATGGAGAATTCCAGCACTTCTCACATGTCTAGGATGGCTATTGCCTGGTTGAACGAGCATTCCTCTGACTTCTCTGTCTTGAATTGGACACCTAGAAGCCCGGGATTAAATCCTATTGAGTACATTGGGATGTTTTGGAGAAAGGTGTGATAGCACATCACACTATACCAGTGACCCTTACTGAATTATGGTCTAGTCCAGGTGTCTCCAAACTACGGCCCGAGGGCCACATCCGGCCCGCGGAGAGCTAGCATACTTGAAAGAAAACTCCTTCTAGAGAACATATTTATTTTTTATAGCAAATTAAATTTAGTTTACTGAAGTAATCTATTTTTATGTTGAATAATTATTAATATGACATCTACATTGATATGGTCATGGGCTAACTACTCATAACATTGTTGTAGGTTACTATATACTAACTAACAAATTATTGAAATGAATCCAACTAACATTTTATACATTTTAAATGAAAAAATAACTTATAACAAGCATAATGACATATGAAATACTAATGAGATTTATGTAATTGAGATTTTCCACTGACAATAGTTTGTAGTTGTGGACTAATTTTACTTGTACCAATTATTAAAAGAGATTTAAGATGCTCATCAGTTAATTTAGATCTGTAAACATTTTTTGTGTACTTCATTTTGGAAAAGGTCTTCTCACACAAATAAGTAGTACCAAAAACAGAAAACAGCCCACGAGCAAATTTATGCAAATTATCAAATTGTGTCAGTGGAAGACACTTATAAAATTCCAACAAAGATAAGTTTTGATATTTGTTCTTAATTATATCACTGCACTGTAGATCAATCATTTCCATTTGAAGTTCCGGGGCTAGGGTTTCAATGTCAGTATCAAAAGGATTCTGAAAAATCTTAATTTGATTCGCAATGGCATCAAAGTCCGAGAAACGAGTATCAAAATTTATTTTCAAAGCACTCAAAGTTTCGATTGCAAAATCGATAGGAAACTCGGTCTCAGTGGTGCGGCTGAATATTTCACATGTTTTAAAATGTGAAAAACATTTACTTCGTAGTTGTGATTGAAACAGTATCAATTTCTTCCGGAATGATTTGATATTAGTGTATAAATCAGGAAGATGCTGGTTTTCTCCTTGCAATCTCAAATTCAGTTCGTTCACATGTTTTGTCAAATCAACATAGAATGCTAACTTCCACAGCCATGCGTTGTTTTGCAATTCAGTAAGAGGGCGATGCTTTTCATTCAAAAAAATTTCGATCACTGCTCGAAGTTCAAAAAAGCGCTGAAGGACTTTCCCACAACTAAGCCAACGTACGGCAGTATGATAAGGTAAGTCATTTTCTCCAATCTCTTCAATAAATTGCACGAATTGTCGGTGATTCAGCCCAAAAGGTCTGATAAAATTAACAGTTGATATGACTGGTTTCAGAACTTCAGACATATCCAAACATTTTCCGCACAAAGACTGTTGATGAATGATACAATGTAAGACTATTGGTTTTGAACCACCGTCATTTTCTACAGCCTTTGACACAAGAGCGACCACTCCTTTATCTTTCCCACTCATGTTTTTGCCTCCATCAGTTGTAATACATTTCAAGTTTTTCCATCGAAGGTTCTTTTGGTTAATGGCCATTTCAACTCCTTTAAAAATATCTGAACCAGTAGTTGTGCCATGAATACTATACATATCAAGAAGTTCTTCATGCACTTCATAGCTTTTATCTACTCCTCGAATATAAATCAACACCTGAGCAGTATCTGACATATCCGTTGACTCATCCAAGGCCAAAGAAAACCACTCAACATGTCCATTTTTGTTGAACAGTTGAGAGGATATATTTTCAGCGATGTCTTCTACCCTTCGAGCCACAGTGTTTGCTGACATACTGACAGTTTTTAATAAATTTACCTTTTCAGGGCACATTTCTTCGGCTACTGCGATTATGCATTCTTTGACCATTTCTCCATCGGTGAATGGTTTTCCACGTTTTGCAATTTCAAGAGCCACACGAAAGCTGGCATGAGTTGCAGCCTCTTGTTCAGTTTTGAGTTTTGTAAATAAAGATTGCTGCGATTTCAATCCAAGCTTCATAGCTTCGAATTTTTCTGTCCGCAAACTTCCTGTATATTTTGAGTAATTTTGAAAATGTTTTGCTTCATAATGACGTTTAATGTTATATTCTTTGAGAACGGCTATGCTTTCATTGCAAATCAAACATAGCGCCTTGTTACTGGACTCAATTACGAAATACTGAATGTTCCACTGATCTTTGAATTTTCTGCATTCACTATCAAATTTTCGCTTCTTTTCCATTCTACTAAATCACACACAAAAGCAACAATTCAAATCAAAATATTGTTACAAAGATGTCTTAAACTTAAACACGCACAAACACGTTTTAAGGAGGTACGCACTATTTTATTTCACAGCAGTGTCATAGGAACTGACTTGTGGTTGCGCCACTAGCCTTCTTATATATTCCACTTACTGCCATCTAGAAGTGAGTGGAAGACACCAGAACTTTCTCGAACCAACGAGATTATTCTGTAAGTGCTATTAGCGCCATCTGTTAGCGATAGAAGGTACTACCTATTTCCGCTTGTGTCCACCAGATGTCCTGTCACGTTACTCCTCATGGCTCGCTCGTACTCTACGACTAATCTAGAAATTACAGATAATGACAGGAAAATTAATAATATGCAGTGTTGCCGTTTTGCGGACTTTAGTCCGATTTGCAGTCTTTTTTAAACGTGGCGTACTTTTTCGGACTTTTTTTTTCATGTAAAAAAAATACTCATTCGTTACTTGAGTACTCGTTACTCGTTAGGAACCGAAGTAACGATTACTGAAGAAAAAAGTAATCAATGATTACTTGTGTATTTCATTACTTTTGTAATCAATGATTACTATGGCGATACGATGCGGGTACCCCATTATAACGGATACCCATACGATACGGAAAATACATCAGCTTCCCCGTCGCTAAAGGCATCTGGCAGAAATTAAATGAGTATCGTCCCCGTCGCTAGAGGCATAAAATTAAAGCGTTCCCGTCGCTAGAGGCATCTGGCAAAAAAGTAATCATATTTTACACCACTAGTGGACTGATTCAACTTTTTACCACCGGCAACAATGAATGATAATATGGTTTTGGCCCTTGGAATTTACTGGAGTAATCAATATGGCCCTAAGGCTGGAAAGTTTGGAGACCCCTGGTCTAGTCTAATCGATGCTTGGAATGCTATTTCTGTGGAACGTTTCCTCAAACTTGTTGAATCTATCCTTCGATGGATGGCAAGTGTCACGAGTAGCCAACTCATTATATAACAAATATTGATATTGTGCACTTGGAAAAAAAAATTTCATCATAGTTTTATGAAATTAGAATTACTTGTTACGCTTGAATATGAAGTTTCTGAATTACAACTCTTCCACAATTAGAATTTATAAGATTCATCTCATATTTCATGACAAATATAATTACTATTTCTTCTTATTTTTCCCATATTGAAATCTACAATGCAAACTACCGAACGCAGTTAACATATACATTTTTGTGAATATTCCTTATACCATCGGTCTACAACCTGGGTTTCGCGGAACCATAGGGTTCTCTGGAATTTTGACAGGGGCTATGTAAGTGATCACTATTTGCTTAATCAAAGCTATACAATTTTAGAAAAATTTTAATTTTTATAAAAGATCGATTTCTTAATGTCAATTTGTTTGTAAAAATAAATATAAATAAATATTTTATTGATAAAATAAAATTTTAAACTTCGTAGAAGTCCCGTGCTTCAAATACATCAAACGAGACGCATTAGGTCACATATTAGTCTCCGTTCTTTAGCTGAGTCGATATATCTCAAATTGATAAATCGACCGACATTCAGCTGAAACGGAAATTTAGTCAAGTTGATATTGTGCATTTTTGGATTGACATCAGAAATGAATATATTGAAATTACCAAAATATATTGATATCATTTGCATTAAGTTATGTAGAGGGAATTTTAAGTAAATCCAAAAGGCGGTAAGCCAGTATTTTAAATCTATTGTTGATAATTCAATTGAGAGAAAAAACAGACTGTAGAAACAGGCTTCACTTTATTTTAACAATAAAAAAAAATTGAGAGTACTTAGTGTGCAGCCGCTCGATATGAGTGTAAGTGGTAGAGTTAAACCAGGATATAGAGGGCGCCGGGTTACATAGAAATATGGAGGGGCGAAGGCTCTACCCCTATGTATGAGAAAATTCTTTCTCTTTGTATGCTGCAGAAAAACAAAATACAGAAACAGATTGGATACTGAAGAGGTCGTTAG